>JAEACV010000400.1:0-39132 GCA_016432835.1 Brassica nigra
AGAGGTTTGGAACCTTTGTTGCCCCCTTCTATAGAAAATGAAGATTTTATAATTGTAATTCCACTAATTTAGGCATGAAATTTTACTAATTAAAATGTTAAAAAATTATAATGATTCCTATATACCATGAAAAAGAGTTTAGAATACATTAATTCAAATGTAGATGTGTGTTTTAAATTTTAAAAAAAATGAAAGAGCATAAACTTTAAATATATAGAGCATTTACGAAAAACTCAATATTTTGAAGGGGTTAACCCACGATTTTGAAAAAAATTCAAAATTTTAAAATCTGGTTTTAATGTATAGTTTCATAGAGAACTAACATAAGATGATGGTCAAAGAGGTTTAGAACCTTGGTTGCCTCCTGCTTCTATAGAAAATGAAGATTTTATAATTTTAATCTAATTAATCTAGGTAAAGATATGAAATTTTAGTAACTAAAATGTTAAAAAATTAGAATGATTCCTATATACCATGAAAAAGAGTTTAGAATACATTAATTCAAATGTATAATGTGTTTGATTTTTAAAAAAATGAAAGAGCATAAACTTCAAGATATAGAGCATTTGCATGAAAAACTCAATATTTTAGGGTTAACCCACGGATTTTGAAAAATTTTCAAAAATTTTAAAAATCTGGTTTTAATGTATAGTTTCATAGAGAACTAACATAAGATGATGGTCAAAGAGGTTTGGAACCTTTGTTGCCTCGTTTCTATAGAAAATGAAGATTTTATAATTTTAATTCCACTAATCTGAAAGGATATGAAATTTTACTAAACTAAATGTTAAAAAATTAATGATTCATATACCATGAAAAGAGTTTAGAATACATTAATTAAATGTAGAATGTGTTTTGATTTTTAAAAAAAATGAAAGAGTATAAACTTTAGTATATAGAGCATTTCATTAAAAACTCAATATTTGAAGGGGTTAACCTAATGGATTTTGGAAAAAAATTTTCAAAATTTTAAAAATCTGGTTTTAATGTATAGTTTCATAGAGAACTAACATAAGATGATGGTCAAAGAGGTTTAGAACCTTGGTTGCCTCTCATTTCTATAGAAAATGAAGATTTTATAATTTTAATTCCATTAATCTAAAGTAAAGTATATGAAAATTTACTAAACTAAATGTTAAAAAAATTATAATGATTCCTATATTTCATGAAAGAGAGTTTAGAATACATTAATTTAAATGTAGAATGTGTTTTGATTTTTTTTTAAAAATGAAAGAGCATAAACTTCAAGATATATAGAGCATTTACAGAAAAAACTCAATATTTTAAGGGGTTAACTTAATGATTTTGGAAAATTTTCAAAAATTTAAAAATTTTGTTTTAATATATAGTTTATAGAGAACTGACATAAGATGATGGTCAAAGAGGTTTAGAACCTTGTTTGCCTCGGTTCTCTAGAAATGAAGATTTTGTAATTTAATTCCACTAATCTAGCAAAGATATGAAATTTTACTAAACTAAATGTTAAAAAATTATAATGATTCCTATATACCATGAAAAGAGTTTAGAATACATTAATTTAAATGTAGAATGTGTTTTGATTTTTTTTTTAAATGAAAGAGCATAAACTCCTAGTATATAGAGCATTTGCTAAAAAACTCAATATTTTGTGTTGGTTAACCCACGGATTTTGGAAAATTTTCAAAAATTTAAAAATCTGGTTTTAATGTATAGTTTCATAGAATCTAACATAAGATGATGGTCAAAGAGGTTTAGAACCTTGGTTGCCCGTTTTACTAGAAAATGAAGATTTTATAATTTTAATCCACCTAATCTAAAGTAAAGATATGAAATTTACTAAACTAAATGTTAAAAAATTAGAATGATTCCTATATACCATGAAATAGAGTTTAGAATGCATTAATTTAAATGTAGATCTTGTTTTGACTTTATTTAAAAAAATGAAAGAGCATAATCTTTAGTATATAGAGCATTTACCGAAAAACTCAATATTTTAGAAGGGGTTAACCCACGGATTTTGGAAAAATTTCAAAATTTTAAAATTGTTTTAATGTATAGTTTCATGAGAACTAACATAAGATGATGGTCAAAGAGGTTTAGAAACTTTAGTTGCCCTGTTTCTCTAGAAAATGAAGATTTTATAATTTTAATTCCACTAATCTAGGCAGTATATGAAATTTTGCTAAACTAAATGTTAAAAAAATTAGAATGATTCCTATATACCATGAAAAAGAGTTTAGAATACATTAATTTAAATGTAGATTGTGTTTTGATTTTTTAAACAAAAATGAAAGAGTATAAACTTTATATATGAGCATTTATTTAAAAAAACTCAATATTTGTATAAGTTAACCCACGGATTTTGGAAAATTTTCAAAAATTTAAAATCTTGTTTTAATGTATAGTTTCATAGAGAACTAACATAAGATGATGGTCAAAGAGGTTTAGAACCTTGGTTGCCTCCGTTTTTATAGAAAATGAAGGTCTTATCATTTTAATTCAACAATCTAGGCAGATATGAAATTTTACTAAACTAAATGTTAAAAATTAGAATGATTCCTATATACCATGAAAAAGAGTTTAATACATTAATTTAAATGTAGATCTTGTTTTGACTTTTTTTAAAAAAATGAAAGAGCATAATCTTTAGTATATAGAGCATAAACTCAATATTTTAGAAGGGGTCAACCCACGGATTTTGGAAAATTTTCAAAATTTTAAAAATCTGGTTTTAATGTATAGTTTCATAGAGACTAACATAAGATGATGGTCAAAGAGGTTTGGAACCTGGTTGCCTCCGTTTCTATGAAAATGAAGATTTTATAATTTTAATTCCACTAATCTAGGCAGTATATGAAATTTTACTAAACTAAATGTTAAAAGATTAGAATGATTCATATACCATGAAAAAGAGTTTAGAATACATTAATTTAAATGTAGATTGTGTTTTGATTTTTTAAAAAAAATGAAAAGAGCATAAACTTTAAATATGTAGCATTTACGTAAAAAAACTCAATATTTTAAAGGGTTAACCTAATTTGATTTTGGAAAATTTTCAAAATTTAAAATCTTGTTTTAATGTATAGTTTCATAGAGAACTGATGTAAGATGATGGTCAAAGAGGTTTAGAACCTTGGTTGCCTCCGTTTCTATAGAAAATGAAGATTTTATAATTTTAATTCCACTAATCTAGCAAGATATGAAATTTTACTAAACTAAATGTTAAAATTAGGAATGATTCCTATACCATGAAAAAGAGTTTAGAATACATTAATTCAAATGTTAATGTGTTTTGATTTTTTAAAAAATGAAAGAGCATAAACTTTAGTATATGGAGCATTTACTAAAACTCAATATTTTGAAGGGTTAACCCACTGATTTTGGAAAATTTTCAAATTTAAAATCTGGTTTTAATGTATAGTTTCATGGAGAACTAACATAAGATGATGGTGAAAGAGGTTTAGAACCTTGGTTGCCTCCATTTCTATAGAAAATGAAGATTTTATAATTTTAATTCCACTAATCTAGGCAGTATATGAAATTTTACTAAACTAAATGTTAAAAAAATTAAGAATGATTCCTATATACCATGAAAAAGAGTTTAGAATACATTAATTTAAATGTAGATTGTGTTTTGATTTTTTTTTAAAAAAATGAAAGAGCATAAACTTCAGTATATAGAGCATTTACAAAAAACTCAATATTTTAGAATAAACACGATTTTTGGAAATTTTTCAAAAAATTTAAAATTTGGTTTTAATATATAGTTTCATAGAGAACTAACATAAGATGATGGTCAAAGAGGTTTAGAACCTTTGTTGCCTCCGTGTCTCTAGAAAATGAATATTTTATAATTGTAATTCCACTAATCTAGCAAAGTATGAAATTTTACTAAACTAAATGTTAAAAAAATTAGAATGATTCCAATATACCATGAAAAAGAGTTTAATACATTAATTTAAATGTAGATGTGTTTTGATTTTTTTTTTAAATGAAAGAGCATAAACTTCAGTATACAGAGCATTTACGTAAAACTCAATATTTTGGAAGGGTTAACTCCACGGATTTTGGAAAATTTTCAAAATTAAAATTCTGGTTTTAATATAGTTTCATAGAGAACTGGTAAGATGATGATCAAAGAGGTTTAGAACCTTTGTTGCCTCCCGTAGTCTCTATAAAAATGAATATTTTGTAATCTGACTTCCACTAATCTAAAGTTAGAAGATATGAAATTTTACTAAACTAAATGTTAAAATTAGAATGATTCCAATATACCATGAAAAATTTCAAGATCCTGTTGATTTGATTTGATCCGAACATAAGATGATGGTCAAAGAGGTTTAAACTCAAGTTGCCTCCTCGCTTCTATATATAGAAAATGAAGATTTTATAATTTTAATTCCACTAATCTAGGCAAAAGATATGAAATTTTACTAAACTAAATGTTAAAAAAATTAATGATTCCTATATACCATGAAAGAGTTTAGAATACATTAATTTAAATGTAGATTGTTTTTGATTTTTTTTAAAATGAAAGAGCATAAACTCAGTATATAGAGCATTTACTTAAAAAAACTCAATATTTTAGAAGGGGTTAACCCACGGATTTTGGGAAAATTTTCAAAAATTAAAAAATCTGGTTTTAATGTATAGTTTCATAGAGAACTAACATAAGATGATGGTCAAAGAGGTTTAGAACCTTTGTTGCCTCCGTCTCTAGAAAATGAAGATTTTATAATTTTAATTCCACTAATTCAAGAAGATATGAAATTTTACTAAACTAAATGTTAAAAAATTAGAATGATTCCTATATACCATGAAAAAGAGTTTAATCATAATAATTTAAATGTATAATGTGTTTTGATTTTTTTTAAAAAATGAAAGAGCATAAACTTTAGTATATAGAGCATTTACAGAAAAACTCAATATTTTAGAAGGGGTTAACTCCATTGATTTTGGAAAATTTTCAAAAATTTTAAAAATCTGGTTTTTAATGTATAGTTTCATAGAGAACTAACATAAGATGATGGTCAAAGAGGTTTAGAACCTTGTTGCCTCGTTTCTATAGAAAATGAAGGTTTTATAATTTTAATTCCACTAATCTAGAGAGGTATATGAAATTTTACTAAACTAAATGTTAAAAAATTAGAATGATACCTATACACCATGAAAGAGAGTTTAGAATACATTAATTTAAATGTAGATGTGTTTTGATTTTTTTTAAAAAATGAAAGAGCATAAACTTTATATATGAGCATTTATTTAAAACTCAATATTTTGTAAGGGTTAACTCCACGATTTTGGAAAATTTTCAAAAATTTAAAATTCTGGTTTTAATGTATAGCTTCATAGAGAACTGACATAAGATGATGATCAAAAGAGGTTTAGAACCTTTGTCTGCATTTCCTGTAAAATGAATATTTATAATTGTATTCCACTAATCTAGCAAGATATGAAATTTTACTAAACTAAATGTTAAAAATTAGAATGATTCAATATACCATGAAAAGAGTTTAGAATACATTAATTTAAAATGTAGATTGTGTTTTGATTTTTTTTTTAAATGAAAGAGCATAAACTTCAAAGATATAGAGCATTTACGAAAAAACTCAATATTTTAAGGGTTAACCTAATGATTTTGGAAAATTTTCAAAATTTAAAATCTGGTTTTAAATGTATAGTTTCATGAGAACTAACATAAGATGATGGTCAAAGAGGTTTAACCTTGCCCGCATCTCTAGAAAATGAAGATTTTATAATTTTAATTCACTAATCTAGTAGATATGAAATTTTACTAAACTAAATGTTAAAAAATTAGAATGATTCCATATACCATAAAAAGAGTTTAGAATACATTAATTTAAATGTAGATTGTGTTTTGATTTTTAAAAAAAAAATGAAAGAGCATAAACTTCAGTATATAGAGCATTTACAGAAAAACTCAATATTTTAGAAGGGGTTAACCCACGGATTTTGGAAAATTTTAAAAAATTTAAAAATCTGGTTTTAATGTATAGTTTCATAGAGAACTAACATAAGATGATGGTCAAAGAGGTTTGAACCTTGTTGTTCTCCGCTTCTATAAAATGAAGATTTTATAATTTTAATTCCACTAATCTAGCAGTATATGAAATTTTACTAAACTAAATGTTAAAAAATTAGAATGATTCCAATATACCATGAAAAAGAGTTTAGAATACATTAATTTAAATGTAGATTGTGTTTTGATTTTTTTTTAAAAATGAAAGAGCATAAACTTCAAAGATATGAGCATTTACGAAAAAACTCAATATTTTAGAAGGTTAACTCCACGGATTTTGGAAAATTTTCAAAAATTTAAAATCTGGTTTTAATGTATAGTTTCATAGAGAACTAACATAAGATGATGGTCAAAGAGGTTTAACCTTGTTGCCTCCGTCTATAAAATGAAGATTTTATAATTTTAATTCCACTAATTCAGTGATATGAAATTTTACTAAACTAAATGTTAAAAAATTAGAATGATTCCTATATACCATGAAAAAGAGTTTAGAATACATTAATTTAAATGTAGATTGTGTTTTGATTTTTTTTAAAATGAAAGAGCATAAACTTCAGTATATAGAGCATTTACAGAAAAACTCAATATTTTAGAAGGGGTTAACCCACGGATTTTGGAAAATTTTCAAAATTTTAAAAATCTGGTTTTAATGTATAGTTTCATAGAGAACTAACATAAGATGATGGTCAAAGAGGTTTAGAACCTTGGTTTGTTTCTATAAAATGAAGATTTTATAATTTTAATTCCACTAATCTAGCAGTATATGAAATTTTACTAAACTAAATGTTAAAAAATTAGAATGATTCCTATATACCATGAAAAAGAGTTTAGAATACATTAATTTAAATGTAGATTGTGTTTTGATTTTTTTAAAAAAATGAAAGAGCATAAACTTTAGTATATAGAGCATTTACTGAAAAACTCAATATTTTAGAAGGGGTTAACCCACGGATTTTGGAAAATTTTCAAAATTTTAAAAATCTGGTTTTAATGTATAGTTTCATAGAGAACTAACATAAGATGATGGTCAAAGAGGTTTAGAACCTTGGTTGCCTCCGTTTCTATAGAAAATGAAGATTTTATAATTTTAATTCCACTAATCTAGGCAGTATATGAAATTTTACTAAACTAAATGTTAAAAAATTAGAATGATTCCTATATACCATGAAAAAGAGTTTAGAATACATTAATTTAAATGTAGATTGTGTTTTGATTTTTTTAAAAAAATGAAAGAGCATAAACTTCAGTATATAGAGCATTTACAGAAAAACTCAATATTTTAGAAGGGGTTAACCCACGGATTTTGGAAATTTTTCAAAAATTTAAAATTCTGGTTTTAATATATAGTTTCATAGAGAACTAACATAAGATGATGGTCAAAGAGGTTTAGAACCTTGGTTGCCTCCGTTTCTATAGAAAATGAAGATTTTATAATTTTAATTCCACTAATCTAGCAGTATATGAAATTTTACTAAACTAAATGTTAAAAAATTAGAATGATTCCAATATACCATGAAAAAGAGTTTAGAATACATTAATTTAAATGTAGATTGTGTTTTGATTTTTTTTTAAAAATGAAAGAGCATAAACTTCAGTATATAGAGCATTTACAGAAAAACTCAATATTTTAGAAGGGGTTAACCCACGGATTTTGGAAAATTTTCAAAATTTTAAAAATCTGGTTTTAATGTATAGTTTCATAGAGAACTAACATAAGATGATGGTCAAAGAGGTTTAGAACCTTGGTTGCCTCCGTTTCTATAGAAAATGAAGATTTTATAATTTTAATTCCACTAATCTAGGCAGTATATGAAATTTTACTAAACTAAATGTTAAAAAATTAGAATGATTCCTATATACCATGAAAAAGAGTTTAGAATACATTAATTTAAATGTAGATTGTGTTTTGATTTTTAAAAAAAAAATGAAAGAGCATAAACTTCAGTATATAGAGCATTTACAGAAAAAACTCAATATTTTAGAAGGGGTTAACCCACGGATTTTGGAAATTTTCAAAAATTTAAAATTCTGGTTTTAATATATAGTTTCATAGAGAACTGATGTAATATGATGATCAAAGAGGTTTAGAACCTTTGTTGCCTCCGTGTCTCTAGAAAATGAATATTTTGTAATTGCACTTCCACTAATCTAGCAGTATATGAAATTTTACTAAACTAAATGTTAAAAAATTAGAATGATTCCAATATACCATGAAAAAGAGTTTAGAATACATTAATTTAAATGTAGATTGTGTTTTGATTTTTTTTTAAATGAAAGAGCATAAACTTCAGTATATAGAGCATTTATAGAAAAACTCAATATTTTAGAAGGGTTAACCCACGGATTTTGGAAAATTTTCAAAATTTTAAAATCTGGTTTTAATGTATAGTTTCATAGAGAACTAACATAAGATGATGGTCAAAGAGGTTTAGAACCTTGGTGCCTCCGCTTCTATGTAAAATGAAGATTTTATAATTTTAATTCCACTAATCTAGCAGATATGAAATTTTACTAAACTAAATGTTAAAAAATTAGAATGATTCCTATATACCATGAAAAGAGTTTAATACATTAATTTAAATGTAGATTGTGTTTTGATTTTTAAAAAAAATGAAAGAGCATAAACTTCAAGATATAGAGCATTTATTAAAAAACTCAATATTTTAGAAGGGTTAACCCACGGATTTTGGAAATTTTCAAAAATTTAAAATCTGGTTTTAATATATAGTTTCATAGAGAACTGATGTAAGATGATGATCAAAGAGGTTTAGAACCTTGTTGCCTCCGCTTCTCTAGAAAATGAATATTTTGTAATTGCAATTCCACTAATCTAGCAGATATGAAATTTTACTAAACTAAATGTTAAAAAATTAGAATGATTCCAATATACCATGAAAAGAGTTTAGAATACATTAATTTAAATGTAGATTGTGTTTTGATTTTTTTTTAAAATGAAAGAGCATAAACTTCAAGATATGTAGAGCATTTACGTAAAAAACTCAATATTTTAGAAGGGGTTAACCCACGGATTTTGGAAAATTTTCAAAATTTAAAATCTGGTTTTAATATATTTCATAGAGAACTAACATAAGATGATGGTCAAAGAGGTTTAGAACTTGTTGCCTCCGCTTCTAGAAAATGAAGATTTTATAATTTTAATTCCACTAATCTAGCAAGATATGAAATTTTACTAAACTAAATGTTAAAAAATTAGAATGATTCCAATATACCATGAAAAGAGTTTAGAATACATTAATTTAAATGTAGATTGTGTTTTGATTTTTTTTTAAAATGAAAGAGCATAAACTTGATATATAGCATTTTACGAAAAACTCAATATTTTAAGGGGTTAACCCACGGATTTTGGAAAATTTTCAAAATTTTAAAAATCTGGTTTTAATGTATAGTTTCATAGAGAACTAACATAAGATGATGGTCAAAGAGGTTTAGAACCTTGGTTGCCTCCTGTCTATAGAAAATGAAGATTTTATAATTTTAATTCCACTAATCTAGAAGATATGAAATTTTACTAAACTAAATGTTAAAAAATTAGAATGATTCCTATACCATGAAAAGAGTTTAGAATACATTAATTTAAATGTAGATTGTGTTTTGATTTTTTTTTAAAAAATGAAAGAGCATTAACTTCAGTATATAGAGCATTTACGTAAAACTCAATATTTTGTATGGGTTAACCCACGGATTTTGGAAAATTTTCAAAATTTAAAAATCTGGTTTTAATGTATAGTTTCATAGAGAACTAACATAAGATGATGGTCAAAGAGGTTTAGAACCTTGGTTGCCTCCGCTTCTATAGAAAATGAAGATTTTATAATTTTAATTCCACTAATCTAGAAGATATGAAATTTTACTAAACTAAATGTTAAAAAATTAGAATGATTCCTATACCATGAAAAGTTTAGAATACATTAATTTAAATGTAGATTGTGTTTTGATTTTTTTTAAAAATGAAAGAGCATAAACTTTAGTATATAGAGCATTTAAAAAACTCAATATTTTGTAGGGTTAACCTAATGGATTTTGGAAAATTTTCAAAATTTTAAAATCTGGTTTTAATGTATAGTTTCATAGAGAACTAACATAAGATGATGGTCAAAGAGGTTTAGAACCTTGGTTGCCTCCGTTTCTATAGAAAATGAAGATTTTATAATTTTAATTCCACTAATCTAAAGAAGATATGAAATTTTACTAAACTAAATGTTAAAAAATTAGAATGATTCCAATATACCATGAAAAGAGTTTAGAATACATTAATTTAAATGTAGATTGTGTTTTGATTTTTTAAAAATGAAAGAGCATAAACTTCAGATATAGAGCATTTACGTAAAAAACTCAATATTTTAAGGGTTAACCCACGGATTTTGGAAAATTTTCAAAATTTAAAATCTGGTTTTAATGTATAGTTTCATAGAGAACTAACATAAGATGATGGTCAAAGAGGTTTAGAACCTTTGTTGCCTCCGCTCTAGAAAATGAAGATTTTATAATTTTAATTCCACTAATCTAGCAAATATGAAATTTTACTAAACTAAATGTTAAAAAATTAGAATGATTCCTATACCATGAAAAGAGTTTTAATACATTAATTTAAATGTAGAATGTGTTTTGATTTTTTTTAAAAATGAAAGAGCATAAACTTCAGTATATGAGCATTTAAAAAACTCAATATTTTAGGGGTTAACCCACGGATTTTGGAAAATTTTCAAAATTTTAAAATCTGGTTTTAATGTATAGTTTCATAGAGAACTAACATAAGATGATGGTCAAAGAGGTTTAACCTTGGTTGCCTCCGCTTCTATAGAAAATGAAGATTTTATAATTTTAATTCCACTAATCTAAAGATATGAAATTTTACTAAACTAAATGTTAAAAATTAGAATGATTCCTATATACCATGAAAAGAGAGTAGAATACATTAATTTAAATGTAGATTGTGTTTTGATTTTTTTAAAAATGAAAGAGCATAAACTTCAAGATATAGAGCATTTAAGAAAAACTCAATATTTTAGAAGGGTTAACCCATGATTTTGGAAAATTTTCAAAAATTTAAAATCTGGTTTTAATGTATAGTTTCATAGAGAACTAACATAAGATGATGGTCAAAGAGGTTTAGAACCTTGGTTGCCTCCGCTTCTATAAAATGAAGATTTTATAATTTTAATTCCACTAATCTAGCAAGATATGAAATTTTACTAAACTAAATGTTAAAAATTAGAATGATTCCTATACCATGAAAAGAGTTTAGAATACATTAATTTAAATGTAGATTGTGTTTTGATTTTTTTTAAAAATGAAAGAGCATAAACTTCAAGTATATGAGCATTTACAAAAAACTCAATATTTTAAGGGTTAACCCACGGATTTTGGAAAATTTTCAAAATTTTAAAATCTGGTTTTAATGTATAGTTTCATAGAGAACTAACATAAGATGATGGTCAAAGAGGTTTAGAACCTTGGTTGCCTCCGCTTCTATAGAAAATGAAGATTTTATAATTTTAATTCCACTAATCTACAAGATATGAAATTTTACTAAACTAAATGTTAAAAAATTAGAATGATTCCTATATACCATGAAAAGAGTTTAAATACATTAATTTAAATGTAGATTGTGTTTTGATTTTTTTTAAAAAATGAAAGAGCATAAACTTCAGTATATGTGAGCATTTACGTAAAAACTCAATATTTTAAGGGGTTAACCCACGGATTTTGGAAATTTTTCAAAATTTTAAAATCTGGTTTTAATGTATAGTTTCATAGAGAACTAACATAAGATGATGGTCAAAGAGGTTTAGAACCTTGGTTGCCTCCTTCTATAGAAAATGAAGATTTTATAATTTTAATTCCACTAATCTAAGAAGATATGAAATTTTACTAAACTAAATGTTAAAAAATTAGAATGATTCCAATATACCATGAAAAGAGTTTAGAATACATTAATTTAAATGTAGATTGTGTTTTGATTTTTAAAAATGAAAGAGCATAAACTTCAGATATAGAGCATTTAATAAAACTCAATATTTTGAAGGGTTAACCCACGGATTTTGGAAAATTTTCAAAATTTTAAAATCTGGTTTTAATGTATAGTTTCATAGAGAACTAACATAAGATGATGGTCAAAGAGGTTTAGAACCTTGTTGCCTCCGTTCTCTAGAAAATGAAGATTTTATAATTTTAATTCCACTAATCTAGAAGATATGAAATTTTACTAAACTAAATGTTAAAAATTAGAATGATTCCTATATACCATGAAAAGAGTTTAAATACATTAATTTAAATGTAGATTGTGTTTTGATTTTTTAAAAAATGAAAGAGCATAAACTTCAGATATAGAGCATTTACAAAAAACTCAATATTTTAGAAGGGTTAACCCACGGATTTTGGAAAATTTTCAAAATTTAAAATTCTGGTTTTAATATATAGTTTCATAGAGAACTAATGTAAGATGATGATCAAAGAGGTTTAGAACCTTGTTGCCTCCGTTCTTAGAAAATGAATATTTTATAATTTTAATTCCACTAATCTAGAAGATATGAAATTTTACTAAACTAAATGTTAAAAAATTAGAATGATTCCAATATACCATGAAAAGAGTTTAGAATACATTAATTTAAATGTAGATTGTGTTTTGATTTTTTTAAAAATGAAAGAGCATAAACTTCAAGATATAGAGCATTTAAAAAAACTCAATATTTTAAGGGGTTAACCCACGGATTTTGGAAAATTTTCAAAATTTTAAAATCTGGTTTTAATGTATAGTTTCATGAGAACTAACATAAGATGATGGTCAAAGAGGTTTAGAACCTTTGTTGCCTCCGTTCTAGAAAATGAAGATTTTATAATTTTAATTCCACTAATCTAAAGATATGAAATTTTACTAAACTAAATGTTAAAAAATTAGAATGATTCCAATATACCATGAAAAGAGTTTAGAATACATTAATTTAAATGTAGATTGTGTTTTGATTTTTTTAAAAAATGAAAGAGCATAAACTTCTATATAGAGCATTTACGTAAAAACTCAATATTTTAGAAGGGTTAACCCACGGATTTTGGAAAATTTTCAAAATTTTAAAATCTGGTTTTAATGTATATTTCATAGAGAACTAACATAAGATGATGGTCAAAGAGGTTTAGAACCTTGGTTGCCTCCGCTTCTATAGAAAATGAAGATTTTATAATTTTAATTCCACTAATCTAGGCAGATATGAAATTTTACTAAACTAAATGTTAAAAAATTAGAATGATTCCTATATACCATGAAAAGAGTTTAATACATTAATTTAAATGTAGATTGTGTTTTGATTTTTTAAAAAAATGAAAGAGCATAAACTTCAAGATATAGAGCATTTACCGAAAAACTAAATATTTTAAGGGTTAACCCACTGATTTTGGAAATTTTCAAAATTTAAAATCTGGTTTTAATATATAGTTTCATAGAGAACTGGTGTAATATGATGATCAAAGAGGTTTAGAACCTTGTTGCCTCCGTTCTCTAAAATGAATATTTTATAATTTTAATTCCACTAATCTAGCAAAGATATGAAATTTTACTAAACTAAATGTTAAAAAATTAGAATGATTCCTATATACCATGAAAAAGAGTTTAGAATACATTAATTTAAATGTAGATTGTGTTTTGATTTTTTTTAAAAAATGAAAGAGCATAAACTTCAGTATATAGCGCATTTACAGAAAAACTCAATATTTTAGAAGGGGTTAACCCACGGATTTTGGAAAATTTTCAAAATTTTAAAATCTGGTTTTAATGTATAGTTTCATAGAGAACTAACATAAGATGATGGTCAAAGAGGTTTAGAACCTTGGTTGCCTCCGCTTCTATAGAAAATGAAGATTTTATAATTTTAATTCCACTAATCTAGGCAGTATATGAAATTTTACTAAACTAAATGTTAAAAAATTAGAATGATTCCTATATACCATGAAATAGAGTTTAGAATGAATTAATTTAAATGTAGATCTTGTTTTGATTTTTTAAAAAATGAAAGAGCATAAACTTCAGTATATAGAGCATTTACAGAAAAACTCAATATTTTAGAAGGGGTTAACCCACGGATTTTGGAAAATTTTCAAAATTTTAAAATTCTGGTTTTAATGTATAGTTTCATAGAGAACTAACATAAGATGATGGTAAAAGAGGTTTAGAACCTTGGTTGCCTCCGTTTCTATAGAAAATGAAGATTTTATAATTTTAATTCCACTAATCTAGAAGATATGAAATTTTACTAAACTAAATGTTAAAAAATTAGAATGATTCCTATATACCATGAAAAAGAGTTTAGAATACATTAATTTAAATGTAGATTGTGTTTTGATTTTTTTTAAAAAAAATGAAAGAGCATAAACTTCAGTATATAGAGCATTTACCGAAAAACTCAATATTTTGAAGGGTTAACCCATGGATTTTGGAAAATTTTCAAAATTTAAAATCTGGTTTTAATGTATAGTTTCATAGAGAACTAACATAAGATGATGATCAAAGAGGTTTAGAACCTTGGTTGCCTCCGCTTCTAGAAAATGAAGATTTTATAATTTTAATTCCACTAATCTAGTAAGATATGAAATTTTACTAAACTAAATGTTAAAAAATTAGAATGATTCCTATACCATGAAAAAGAGTTTAGAATACATTAATTTAAATGTAGATTGTGTTTTGATTTTTTTTTAAAATGAAAGAGCATAAACTTCAGATATGGAGCATTTACAAAAAACTCAATATTTTAGAAGGGGTTAACCCACGGATTTTGGAAAATTTTCAAAATTTAAAATCTGGTTTTAATGTATAGTTTATAGAGAACTAACATAAGATGATGGTCAAAGAGGTTTAGAACCTTGGTTGCCTCCGCTTCTATAGAAAATGAAGATTTTATAATTTTAATTCCACTAATCTAGGCAGATATGAAATTTTACTAAACTAAATGTTAAAAAAAGAATGATTATATACCATGAAAAGAGTTTAAATACATTAATTTAAATGTAGATTGTGTTTTGATTTTTTTAAAAATGAAAGAGCATAAACTTTATATATGAGCATTTACGAAAAACTCAATATTTTGTAGAGGGTTAACCCACGGATTTTGGAAAATTTTCAAAATTTTAAAATCTGGTTTTAATGTATAGTTTCATAGAGAACTAACATAAGATGATGGTCAAAGAGGTTTAGAACCTTGGTTGCCTCCGTTCTATAGAAAATGAAGATTTTATAATTTTAATTCCACTAATCTAGAAGATATGAAATTTTACTAAACTAAATGTTAAAAAATTAGAATGATTCCTATACCATGAAAAGAGTTTAGAATACATTAATTTAAATGTAGATTGTGTTTTGATTTTTTTAAAATGAAAGAGCATAAACTTTTATATAGAGCATTTACTTAAAAACTCAATATTTTGAAGGGTTAACCTAATGGATTTTGGAAAATTTTCAAAATTTTAAAATCTGGTTTTAATGTATAGTTTCATAGAACTAACATAAGATGATGGTCAAAGAGGTTTAGAACCTTGTTTGCCTCGCTTCTATAGAAAATGAAGATTTTATAATTTTAATTCCACTAATCTAGTAAAGATATGAAATTTTACTAAACTAAATGTTAAAAAATTAGAATGATTCCTATATACCATGAAAAGAGTTTAGAATACATTAATTTAAATGTAGATGTGTTTTGATTTTTTTAAAAAATGAAAGAGCATAAACTTCAGATATATGCATTTACGAAAAACTCAATATTTTAGAAGGTTAACCCACGGATTTTGGAAAATTTTCAAAATTTAAAAATCTGGTTTTAATATATAGTTTCATAGAGAACTGATGTAATATGATGATCAAAGAGGTTTAGAACCTTGGTTGCCTCCGTCTCTAGAAAATGAATATTTTGTAATTTTACTTCCACTAATCTAGAAGATATGAAATTTTACTAAACTAAATGTTAAAAAATTAGAATGATTCCAATATACCATGAAAAGAGTTTAGAATACATTAATTTAAATGTAGATTGTGTTTTGATTTTTTTAAAAAATGAAAGAGCATAAACTTCAGATATGAGCATTTAAAAAACTCAATATTTTGTAGGGGTTAACCTAATGGATTTTGGAAAATTTTCAAAATTTAAAATCTGGTTTTAATGTATAGTTTCATAGAGAACTAACATAAGATGATGGTCAAAGAGGTTTAGAACCTTGGTTGCCTCCGCTTCTATAGAAAATGAAGATTTTATAATTTTAATTCCACTAATCTAGCAGATATGAAATTTTACTAAACTAAATGTTAAAAAACTAGAATGATTCCTATATACCATGAAAAAGAGTTTAGAATACATTAATTTAAATGTAGATTGTGCTTTGATTTTTTTAAAAAATGAAAGAGCATAAACTTTAGTATATAGAGCATTTAATAAAAACTCAATATTTTAGAAGGGGTTAACCCACGGATTTTGGAAATTTTTCAAAATTTAAAATCTGGTTTTAATATATAGTTTCATAGAGAACTGTGTAATATGATGATCAAAGAGGTTTAGAACCTTGTTGCCTCCGTTCTCTAGAAAATGAATATTTTGTAATTTTAATTCCACTAATCTAAAGAGATATGAAATTTTACTAAACTAAATGTTAAAAAATTAGAATGATTCCAATATACCATGAAAAGAGTTTAGAATACATTAATTTAAATGTAGATTGTGTTTTGATTTTTTTTTAAAAATGAAAGAGCATAAACTTTAGTATATAGAGCATTTACAGAAAAACTCAATATTTTAGAAGGGTTAACCCAATGGATTTTGGAAAATTTTCAAAATTTTAAAATCTGGTTTTAATGTATAGTTTCATAGAGAACTAACATAAGATGATGGTCAAAGAGGTTTAGAACCTTGTTGCCTCCGCTTCTATAGAAAATGAAGATTTTATAATTTTAATTCCACTAATCTAGGCAGATATGAAATTTTACTAAACTAAATGTTAAAAAATTAGAATGATTCCTATATACCATGAAAAGAGTTTAGAATACATTAATTTAAATGTAGATTGTGTTTTGATTTTTTTAAAAAATGAAAGAGCATAAACTTCAGTATATAGAGCATTTACAAAAAACTCAATATTTTAGGGGTTAACCCACGGATTTTGGAAATTTTTCAAAATTTAAAATTCTGGTTTTAATATATAGTTTCATAGAGAACTAACATAATATGATGATCAAAGAGGTTTAGAACCTTTGTTGCCTCCGGTCTCTAGAAAATGAATATTTTATAATTTTAATTCCACTAATCTAGCAAGATATGAAATTTTACTAAACTAAATGTTAAAAAATTAGAATGATTCCAATATACCATGAAAAGAGTTTAGAATACATTAATTTAAATGTAGATTGTGTTTTGATTTTTTTAAAAAATGAAAGAGCATAAACTTCAGTATATGTGAGCATTTACAAAAAACTCAATATTTTGTAAGGGTTAACCCACTGGATTTTGGAAAATTTTCAAAAATTTAAAAATCTGGTTTTAATATATAGTTTCATAGAGAACTGATGTAAGATGATGATCAAAGAGGTTTAGAACCTTGTTGCCTCCGTTCTCTAGAAAATGAAGATTTTATAATTTTAATTCCACTAATCTAAAGAGATATGAAATTTTACTAAACTAAATGTTAAAAAATTAGAATGATTCCAATATACCATGAAAAGAGTTTAGAATACATTAATTTAAATGTAGATTGTGTTTTGATTTTTTTTTAAAATGAAAGAGCATAAACTTCAAGATATGTAGAGCATTTACGTAAAAACTCAATATTTTAGTAAGGGTTAACCCACGGATTTTGGAAAATTTTCAAAATTTTAAAATCTGGTTTTAATGTATAGTTTCATAGAGAACTAACATAAGATGATGGTCAAAGAGGTTTAGAACCTTGGTTGCCTCCGCTTCTATAGAAAATGAAGATTTTATAATTTTAATTCCACTAATCTAGCAAGATATGAAATTTTACTAAACTAAATGTTAAAAAATTAGAATGATTCCTATATACCATGAAAAGAGTTTAGAATACATTAATTTAAATGTAGATTGTGTTTTGATTTTTTTAAAAATGAAAGAGCATAAACTTTAGTATATAGAGCATTTAAAAAAAACTCAATATTTTGGGGGTTAACCCACGGATTTTGGAAAATTTTCAAAAATTTAAAACTCTGATTTTAATGTATAGTTTCATAGAGAACTAACATAAGATGATGGTCAAAGAGGTTTAGAACCTTTGTTGCCTCCGTTTCTCTAGAAAATGAATATTTTGTAATTTTAATTCCACTAATCTAGCAAAGATATGAAATTTTACTAAACTAAATGTTAAAAAATTAATGATTCCAATATACCATGAAAAGAGTTTAGAATACATTAATTTAAATGTAGATTGTGTTTTGATTTTTTTAAAAATGAAAGAGCATAAACTTCAGATATAGAGCATTTAAAAAAACTCAATATTTTAAGGGGTTAACCCACGGATTTTGGAAAATTTTCAAAATTTTAAAAATCTGGTTTTAATGTATAGTTTCATAGAGAACTAACATAAGATGATGGTCAAAGAGGTTTAGAACCTTGTTGCCTCGCTTCTATAGAAAATGAAGATTTTATAATTTTAATTCCACTAATCTAAAGATATGAAATTTTACTAAACTAAATGTTAAAAAATTAGAATGATTCCTATATACCATGAAAAGAGTTTAGAATACATTAATTTAAATGTATATTGTGTTTTGATTTTTTTAAAAAATGAAAGAGCATAAACTTCAGATATAGAGCATTTACGTAAAAACTCAATATTTTAGAAGGGTTAACCCACGGATTTTGGAAAATTTTCAAAATTTAAAATTCTGGTTTTAATGTATAGTTTCATAGAGAACTAACATAAGATGATGATCAAAGAGGTTTAGAACCTTGTTGCCTCCGTTCTCTAGAAAATGAAGATTTTATAATTTTAATTCCACTAATCTAGCAAGATATGAAATTTTACTAAACTAAATGTTAAAAATTAGAATGATTCCAATATACCATGAAAAAGAGTTTAGAATACATTAATTTAAATGTAGATGTGTTTTGATTTTTTAAAAATGAAAGAGCATAAACTTTATATATGAGCATTTACATTAAAAACTCAATATTTTAGAAGGGTTAACCCACGGATTTTGGAAAATTTTCAAAATTTTAAAATCTGGTTTTAATGTATAGTTTCATAGAGAACTAACATAAGATGATGGTCAAAGAGGTTTAGAACCTTGGTTGCCTCCGTTCTTATGAAAATGAAGATTTTATAATTTTAATTCCACTAATCTAGCAAGATATGAAATTTTACTAAACTAAATGTTAAAAAATTAGAATGATTCCTATACCATGAAAAGAGTTTAATACATTAATTTAAATGTATAATGTGTTTTGATTTTTTTAAAAAATGAAAGAGCATAAACTTCAAGATATAGAGCATTTACTAAAAACTCAATATTTTAGAAGGGGTTAACCCACGGATTTTGGAAAATTTTCAAAATTTTAAAATCTGGTTTTAATGTATAGTTTCATAGAGAACTAACATAAGATGATGGTCAAAGAGGTTTAGAACCTTGGTTGCCTCCGTCTCTAGAAAATGAAGATTTTATAATTTTAATTCCACTAATCTAGCAGATATGAAATTTTACTAAACTAAATGTTAAAAAATTAGAATGATTCCTATACCATGAAAAGAGTTTAAATACATTAATTTAAATGTATAATGTGTTTTGATTTTTTAAAAAATGAAAGAGCATAAACTTTAGATATAGAGCATTTACGAAAAACTCAATATTTTAAGGGTTAACCCACGGATTTTGGAAAATTTTCAAAAATTTAAAATCTGGTTTTAATGTATAGTTTCATAGAGAACTAACATAAGATGATGGTCAAAGAGGTTTAGAACCTTGGTTGCCTCGCTTCTATAAAAATGAAGATTTTATAATTTTAATTCCACTAATCTAGAAGATATGAAATTTTACTAAACTAAATGTTAAAAAATTAGAATGATTCCTATATACCATGAAAAGAGTTTAGAATACATTAATTTAAATGTAGATTGTGTTTTGATTTTTTTAAAAATGAAAGAGCATAAACTTTAGTATATAGAGCATTTACGAAAAACTCAATATTTTATGGGTTAACCTACGGATTTTGGAAATTTTTCAAAATTTAAAATTCTGGTTTTAATATAGTTTCATAGAGAACTGATGTAAGATGATGATCAAAGAGGTTTAGAACCTTTGTTGCCTCCGTCTCTATAAAATGAAGATTTTATAATTTTAATTCCACTAATCTAGCAGATATGAAATTTTACTAAACTAAATGTTAAAAAATTAGAATGATTCCAATATACCATGAAAAGAGTTTAGAATACATTAATTTAAATGTAGATTGTGTTTTGATTTTTTTTAAAAATGAAAGAGCATAAACTTCAGTATATAGAGCATTTACAAAAAACTCAATATTTTAGAAGGGTTAACCCACGGATTTTGGAAAATTTTCAAAATTTTAAAATCTGGTTTTAATGTATAGTTTCATAGAGAACTAACATAAGATGATGGTCAAAGAGGTTTAGAACCTTGGTTGCCTCCGCTTCTATAAAATGAAGATTTTATAATTTTAATTCCACTAATCTAGCAGATATGAAATTTTACTAAACTAAATGTTAAAAAATTAGAATGATTCCTATACCATGAAAAAGAGTTAACAATACATTAATTTAAATGTATAATGTGTTTTGATTTTTTTTTTAAAATGAAAGAGCATAAACTTTAGATATGAGCATTTAATAAAAACTCAATATTTTAAGGGTTAACCCACGGATTTTGGAAAATTTTCAAAATTTAAAATCTGGTTTTAATGTATAGTTTCATAGAGAACTAACATAATATGATGATCAAAGAGGTTTAGAACCTTGTTGCCTCCGCTTCTATAAAATGAAGATTTTATAATTTTAATTCCACTAATCTAGCAGATATGAAATTTTACTAAACTAAATGTTAAAAAATTAGAATGATTCCAATATACCATGAAAAGAGTTTAATACATTAATTTAAATGTATAATGTGATTTTTTTTTAAAATGAAAGAGCATAAACTTTAGATATAGAGCATTTACAAAAAACTCAATATTTTAAGGGTTAACCCACGGATTTTGGAAAATTTTCAAAATTTAAAAATCTGGTTTTAATGTATAGTTTCATAGAGAACTAACATAAGATGATGGTCAAAGAGGTTTAGAACCTTGGTTGCCTCCGCTTCTAGAAAATGAAGATTTTATAATTTTAATTCCACTAATCTAGCAAGATATGAAATTTTACTAAACTAAATGTTAAAAAATTAGAATGATTCCTATATACCATGAAAAGAGTTTAATACATTAATTTAAATGTAGATTGTGTTTTGATTTTTTAAAAATGAAAGAGCATAAACTTCAAGATATAGAGCATTTACTAAAAACTCAATATTTTAGAAGGGTTAACCCACGGATTTTGGAAAATTTTCAAAATTTTAAAATCTGGTTTTAATGTATAGTTTCATAGAGAACTAACATAAGATGATGGTCAAAGAGGTTTAGAACCTTGGTTGCCTCCGCTTCTATAAAAATGAAGATTTTATAATTTTAATTCCACTAATCTAAGATATGAAATTTTACTAAACTAAATGTTAAAAAATTAGAATGATTCCTATACCATGAAAAGAGTTTAGAATACATTAATTTAAATGTATAATGTGTTTTGATTTTTTTTAAAATGAAAGAGCATAAACTTCAGATATGAGCATTTACAAAAACTCAATATTTTAAGGGTTAACCACGGATTTTGGAAAATTTTCAAAATTTAAAAATCTGGTTTTAATGTATAGTTTCATAGAGAACTAACATAAGATGATGGTCAAAGAGGTTTAGAACCTTGGTTGCCTCCGCTTCTATAGAAAATGAAGATTTTATAATTTTAATTCCACTAATCTAGAAGATATGAAATTTTACTAAACTAAATGTTAAAAAATTAGAATGATTCCTATATACCATGAAAAGAGTTTAGAATACATTAATTTAAATGTAGATTGTGTTTTGATTTTTTTTAAAATGAAAGAGCATAAACTTCAAGATATAGAGCATTTACAAAAAACTCAATATTTTGTAAGGGTTAACCCACGGATTTTGGAAAATTTTCAAAATTTTAAAATCTGGTTTTAATATATAGTTTCATAGAGAACTAACATAAGATGATGGTCAAAGAGGTTTAGAACCTTGGTTGCCTCCTTCTATAGAAAATGAATATTTTATAATTTTACTTCCACTAATCTAGCAAGATATGAAATTTTACTAAACTAAATGTTAAAAAATTAATGATTCCAATATACCATGAAAAAGAGTTTAAATACATTAATTTAAATGTATATTGTGTTTTGATTTTTTTTAAAATGAAAGAGCATAAACTTTAGTATATAGAGCATTTACAAAAAAACTCAATATTTTGTAGGGTTAACCCACGGATTTTGGAAAATTTTCAAAATTTTAAAATCTGGTTTTAATGTATAGTTTCATAGAGAACTAACATAAGATGATGGTCAAAGAGGTTTAGAACCTTGGTTGCCTCCGCTTCTATAGAAAATGAAGATTTTATAATTTTAATTCCACTAATCTAGGCAGATATGAAATTTTACTAAACTAAATGTTAAAAAATTAGAATGATTCCTATATACCATGAAAAGAGTTTAGAATACATTAATTTAAATGTAGAATGTGTTTTGATTTTTTAAAAAATGAAAGAGCATAAACTTCAGTATAGAGCATTTACGAAAAACTCAATATTTTAGAAGGGTTAACCCACGGATTTTGGAAAATTTTCAAAATTTAAAATTCTGGTTTTAATATATAGTTTCATAGAGAACTAACATAAGATGATGATCAAAGAGGTTTAGAACCTTGTTGCCTCCGTTCTATAGAAAATGAAGATTTTATAATTTTAATTCCACTAATCTAGCAGATATGAAATTTTACTAAACTAAATGTTAAAAATTAGAATGATTCCAATATACCATGAAAAGAGTTTAGAATACATTAATTTAAATGTATAATGTGTTTTGATTTTTTTAAAATGAAAGAGCATAAACTTTAGTATATAGAGCATTTACCGAAAAACTCAATATTTTAGAAGGGGTAAACCCACGGATTTTGGAAAATTTTCAAAATTTTAAAATCTGGTTTTAATGTATAGTTTCATAGAGAACTAACATAAGATGATGGTCAAAGAGGTTTAGAACCTTGGTTGCCTCCGTTTCTATAGAAAATGAAGATTTTATAATTTTAATTCCACTAATCTAGGCAGTATATGAAATTTTACTAAACTAAATGTTAAAAAATTAGAATGATTCCTATATACCATGAAAAAGAGTTTACAATACATTAATTTAAATGTATAATGAGTTTTGATTTTTTAAAAAAATGAAAGAGCATAAACTTTAGTATATTGAGCATTTACCGAAAAACTCAATATTTTAGAAGGGGTAAACCCACGGATTTTGGAAAATTTTCAAAATTTTAAATATCTGGTTTTAATGTATAGTTTCATAGAGAACTAACATAAGATGATGGTCAAAGAGGTTTAGAACCTTGGTTGCCTCCGTTTCTATAGAAAATGAAGATTTTATAATTTTAATTCCACTAATCTAGGCAGTATATGAAATTTTACTAAACTAAATGTTAAAAAATTAGAATGATTCCTATATACCATGAAAAAGAGTTTAGAATACATTAATTTAAATGTAGATTGTGTTTTGATTTTTTAAAAAATGAAAGAGCATAAACTTTAGTATATTGAGCATTTACCGAAAAACTCAATATTTTAGGGGTTAACCCACGGATTTTGGAAAATTTTCAAAATTTTAAAATCTGGTTTTAATGTATAGTTTCATACAGAACTAACATAAGATGATGGTCAAAGAGGTTTAGAACCTTGGTTGCCTCCGCTTCTATAGAAAATGAAGATTTTATAATTTTAATTCCACTAATCTAGGCAGATATGAAATTTTACTAAACTAAATGTTAAAAAATTAGAATGATTCCTATATACCATGAAAAGAGTTTAGAATACATTAATTTAAATGTAGAATGTGTTTTGATTTTTTTAAAAATGAAAGAGCATAAACTTTAGATATAGAGCATTTACTTAAAAACTCAATATTTTAAGGGGTTAACCCACGGATTTTGGAAAATTTTCAAAATTTAAAATTCTGGTTTTAATGTATAGTTTCATAGAGAACTAACATAAGATGATGGTCAAAGAGGTTTAGAACCTTGTTGCCTCCGTTCTAGAAAATGAAGATTTTATAATTTTAATTCCACTAATCTAGAAGATATGAAATTTTACTAAACTAAATGTTAAAAAATTAGAATGATTCCTATACCATGAAAAAGAGTTTAGAATACATTAATTCAAATGTATAATGTGTTTTGATTTTTTTTAAAAATGAAAGAGCATAAACTTCAAGATATGAGCATTTAAAAAACTCAATATTTTAAGGGGTTAACCCACGGATTTTGGAAAATTTTCAAAATTTTAAAATCTGGTTTTAATGTATAGTTTCATAGAGAACTAACATAAGATGATGGTCAAAGAGGTTTAGAACCTTGGTTGCCTCCGCTTCTATAGAAAATGAAGATTTTATAATTTTAATTCCACTAATCTAGCAAGATATGAAATTTTACTAAACTAAATGTTAAAAAATTAGAATGATTCCTATATACCATGAAAAAGAGTTTAGAATACATTAATTTAAATGTATATTGTGTTTTGATTTTTTTAAAAATGAAAGAGCATAAACTTTAAGATATAGAGCATTTACGTAAAAAACTCAATATTTTAGAAGGGTTAACCCAATGATTTTGGAAAATTTTCAAAATTTAAAATCTGGTTTTAATATAGTTTCATAGAGAACTAACATAAGATGATGGTCAAAGAGGTTTAGAACCTTGGTTGCCTCCGTTTCTATAAAATGAAGATTTTATAATTTTAATTCCACTAATCTAGCAGATATGAAATTTTACTAAACTAAATGTTAAAAATTAGAATGATTCCTATATACCATGAAAAAGAGAATACATTAATTTAAATGTAGAATGTGTTTTGATTTTTAAAAAATGAAAGAGCATAAACTTCAGTATATAGAGCATTTACAGAAAAACTCAATATTTTAAGGGGTTAACCCACGGATTTTGGAAAATTTTCAAAATTTAAAATCTGGTTTTAATGTATAGTTTCATAGAGAACTAACATAAGATGATGGTCAAAGAGGTTTAGAACCTTGTTGCCTCCGCTTCTATAAAAATGAAGATTTTATAATTTTAATTCCACTAATCTAAGCAGATATGAAATTTTACTAAACTAAATGTTAAAAAATTAGAATGATTCCTATACCATGAAAAGAGTTTAGAATACATTAATTTAAATGTAGATTGTGTTTTGATTTTTTTAAAAATGAAAGAGCATAAACTTTAGTATATGTGAGCATTTACGTAAAAACTCAATATTTTTAGAAGGGTTAACCCACGGATTTTGGAAATTTTCAAAATTTTAAAATCTGGTTTTAATGTATAGTTTCATAGAACTAACATAAGATGATGGTCAAAGAGGTTTAGAACCTTGTTGCCTCCGCTTCTCTAGAAAATGAAGATTTTATAATTTTAATTCCACTAATCTAGAAGATATGAAATTTTACTAAACTAAATGTTAAAAATTAGAATGATTCCTATTTTTGAATTAAAATTTAAATGTGATTGTGTTTTGTTTTTTTAAAAAAACTCATATACTTTATACTAACAAAACTCAATATTTTGAAGGGTTAACCCAAAATTTTAAAATCTGGTTTTAATTATAATAGAACTAAATGATTGTTTAGAACCTGAAAGATTTTATAATTTTAATTCCACTAATCTAAGATATGAAATTTTACTAAACTAAATGTTAAAAAATTGAATGACCTCCAAAAAGAGTTTAGAATACATTAATTTAAATGTATAATGTGTTTTGATTTTTAAAAAATGAAAGAGCATAAACTTTAGTATATAGAGCATTTAAAAAACTCAATATTTTAAGGGTTAACCCACGGATTTTGGAAAATTTTCAAAAATTTAAAAATCTGGTTTTAATGTATAGTTTCATAGAGAACTAACATAAGATGATGGTCAAAGAGGTTTAGAACCTTGGTTGCCTCCTTTCTAGAAAATGAAGATTTTATAATTAATTCCACTAATCTAGCAAGATATGAAATTTTACTAAACTAAATGTTAAAAATTAGAATGATTCCTATATACCATGAAAAGAGTTTAGAATACATTAATTTAAATGTATAATGTGTTTTGATTTTTTTAAAATGAAAGAGCATAAACTTTATATATGTGAGCATTTACTTAAAAAACTCAATATTTTAGAAGGGTTAACCCACGGATTTTGGAAAATTTTCAAAATTTTAAAATCTGGTTTTAATGTATAGTCATAGAGAACTAACATAAGATGATGGTCAAAGAGGTTTAGAACCTTGGTTGCCTCCGCTTCTATAGAAAATGAAGATTTTATAATTTTAATTCCACTAATCTAGCAAGATATGAAATTTTACTAAACTAAATGTTAAAAATTAGAATGATTCCTATACCATGAAAAAGAGTTTAGAATACATTAATTTAAATGTAGATGTGTTTTGATTTTAAAAAAATGAAAGAGCATAAACTTTAAGATATAGAGCATTTATAAAAACTCAATATTTTAGAAGGGTTAACCCACGGATTTTGGAAAATTTTCAAAAATTTAAAATCTGGTTTTAATGTATAGTTTCATAGAGAACTAACATAAGATGATGGTCAAAGAGGTTTAGAACCTTGGTTGCCTCCGTTCTATAGAAAATGAAGATTTTATAATTTTAATTCCACTAATCTAGCAGATATGAAATTTTACTAAACTAAATGTTAAAAAATTAGAATGATTCCAATATACCATGAAAAGAGTTTAGAATACATTAATTTAAATGTAGATTGTGTTTTGATTTTTTTAAAAAATGAAAGAGCATAAACTTTAGATATATGAGCATTTAAAAAACTCAATATTTTAGAAGGGGTTAACCCACGGATTTTGGAAAATTTTCAAAATTTTAAAATCTGGTTTTAATGTATAGTTTCATAGAGAACTAACATAAGATGATGGTCAAAGAGGTTTAGAACCTTGGTTGCCTCCGCTTTCTATAGAAAATGAAGATTTTATAATTTTAATTCCACTAATCTAGGCAAGATATGAAATTTTACTAAACTAAATGTTAAAAAATTAGAATGATTCCTATATACCATGAAAAGAGTTTAGAATACATTTTAAATGTATAATGTGTTTTGATTTTTTAAAAAATGAAAGAGCATAAACTTTAAATATGAGCATTTACTTAAAACTCAATATTTTGAAGGGTTAACCCACGGATTTTGGAAAATTTTCAAAAATTTAAAATCTGGTTTTAATATATAGTTTCATAGAGAACTAACATAAGATGATGGTCAAAGAGGTTTAGAACCTTGGTTGCCTCCGCTTCTATAAAATGAAGATTTTATAATTTTAATTCCACTAATCTAAAAGATATGAAATTTTACTAAACTAAATGTTAAAAATTAGAATGATTCCAATATACCATGAAAAGAGTTTAGAATACATTAATTTAAATGTAGAATGTGTTTTGATTTTTTTAAAAAATGAAAGAGCATAAACTTTAGTATATAGAGCATTTACGTAAAACTCAATATTTTAGAAGGGTTAACCCACGGATTTTGGAAAATTTTCAAAATTTAAAATCTGGTTTTAATGTATAGTTTCATAGAGAACTAACATAAGATGATGGTCAAAGAGGTTTAGAACCTTTGCCTCCTTTCTATAGAAAATGAAGATTTTATAATTTTAATTCCACTAATCTAGCAGATATGAAATTTTACTAAACTAAATGTTAAAAAATTAGAATGATTCCTATATACCATGAAAAAGAGTTTACAATACATTAATTTAAATGTATAATGAGTTTTGATTTTTTTAAAAATGAAAGAGCATAAACTTCAGTATATATGAGCATTTACAGAAAACTCAATATTTTAGAAGGGTTAACCACTGATTTTGGAAAATTTTCAAAATTTAAAAATCTGGTTTTAATGTATAGTTTCTAGAGAACTAACATAAGATGATGGTCAAAGAGGTTTAGAACCTTGGTTGCCTCCGTTTCTATAGAAAATGAAGATTTTATAATTTTAATTCCACTAATCTAGCAAGATATGAAATTTTACTAAACTAAATGTTAAAAATTAGAATGATTCCTATACCATGAAAAGAGTTTAGAATACATTAATTTAAATGTAGATTGTGTTTTGATTTTTTTAAAATGAAAGAGCATAAACTTCAGATATGAGCATTTACGTAAAAACTCAATATTTTAGAAGGGTTAACCCACGGATTTTGGAAAATTTTCAAAATTTAAAATCTGGTTTTAATATAGTTTCATAGAGAACTAACATAAGATGATGGTCAAAGAGGTTTAGAACCTTGTTGCCTCCGTTTCTAGAAAATGAAGATTTTATAATTTTAATTCCACTAATCTAAGAGATATGAAATTTTACTAAACTAAATGTTAAAAATTAGAATGATTCCAATATACCATGAAAAGAGTTTAGAATACATTAATTTAAATGTATAATGTGTTTTGATTTTTTTTTAAAAATGAAAGAGCATAAACTTTAGTATATGAGCATTTACGTAAAAACTCAATATTTTGAAGGGGTTAACCCACGGATTTTGGAAAATTTTCAAAAATTTAAAATCTGGTTTTAATGTATAGTTTCATAGAGAACTAACATAAGATGATGGTCAAAGAGGTTTAGAACCTTGGTTGCCTCCGCTTCTATAGAAAATGAAGATTTTATAATTTTAATTCCACTAATCTAGGCAGATATGAAATTTTACTAAACTAAATGTTAAAAAATTAGAATGATTCCTATATACCATGAAAAGAGTTTAGAATACATTAATTTAAATGTATAATGTGTTTTGATTTTTTAAAAATGAAAGAGCATAAACTTTAGATATGAGCATTTACGAAAAAACTCAATATTTTAGAAGGGGTTAACCCACGGATTTTGGAAAATTTTCAAAATTTAAAATCTGGTTTTAATATATAGTTTCATAGAGAACTAACATAAGATGATGGTCAAAGAGGTTTAGAACCTTGGTTGCCTCCGTTCTATAAAATGAAGATTTTATAATTTTAATTCCACTAATCTAAGCAAGATATGAAATTTTACTAAACTAAATGTTAAAAAATTAGAATGATTCCAATATACCATGAAAAGAGTTTAGAATACATTAATTTAAATGTAGATTGTGTTTTGATTTTTTTTAAAAATGAAAGAGCATAAACTTCAGTATATAGCATTTATTTAAAAAACTCAATATTTTGTAAGGGTTAACCCACGGATTTTGGAAAATTTTCAAAATTTTAAAATCTGGTTTTAATGTATAGTTTCATGAGAACTAACATAAGATGATGGTCAAAGAGGTTTAGAACCTTGGTTGCCTCCGCTTCTATAGAAAATGAAGATTTTATAATTTTAATTCCACTAATCTAGCAAGATATGAAATTTTACTAAACTAAATGTTAAAAAATTAGAATGATTCCTATATACCATGAAAAGAGTTTAGAATACATTAATTTAAATGTAGATTGTGTTTTGATTTTTTTAAAATGAAAGAGCATAAACTTCAGATATGAGCATTTACAGAAAAACTCAATATTTTAAGGGTTAACCCACTGATTTTGGAAAATTTTCAAAATTTAAAATCTGGTTTTAATATATAGTTTCATAGAGAACTAACATAAGATGATGGTCAAAGAGGTTTAGAACCTTGGTTGCCTCCGCTTCTATAGAAAATGAAGATTTTATAATTTTAATTCCACTAATCTAGCAAGATATGAAATTTTACTAAACTAAATGTTAAAAATTAGAATGATTCCAATATACCATGAAAAGAGTTTAAATACATTAATTTAAATGTAGATTGTGTTTTGATTTTTTTAAAAAATGAAAGAGCATAAACTTCAGTATATGAGCATTTACGTAAAAACTCAATATTTTAGGGGTTAACCCAATGGATTTTGGAAAATTTTCAAAATTTTAAAATCTGGTTTTAATGTATAGTTTCATAGAGAACTAACATAAGATGATGGTCAAAGAGGTTTAGAACCTTGTTGCCTCCGTTCTATAAAATGAAGATTTTATAATTTTAATTCCACTAATCTAGGCAAGATATGAAATTTTACTAAACTAAATGTTAAAAAATTAGAATGATTCCTATACCATGAAAAGAGTTTAGAATACATTAATTTAAATGTAGATTGTGTTTTGATTTTTTTTAAAAATGAAAGAGCATAAACTTCAAGATATAGAGCATTTACATAAAAACTCAATATTTTGAAGGGTTAACCCACGGATTTTGGAAAATTTTCAAAATTTAAAATCTGGTTTTAATGTATAGTTTCAGAGAACTAACATAAGATGATGGTCAAAGAGGTTTAGAACCTTGGTTGCCTCCGTTTCTATAGAAATGAAGATTTTATAATTTTAATTCCACTAATCTAGCAGATATGAAATTTTACTAAACTAAATGTTAAAAAATTAGAATGATTCCTATATACCATGAAAAAGAGTTTAGAATACATTAATTTAAATGTAGAATGTGTTTTGATTTTTTTAAAAATGAAAGAGCATAAACTTCAGTATATGAGCATTTACAAAAACTCAATATTTTGAAGGGGTTAACCCAATGGATTTTGGAAAATTTTCAAAATTTTAAAATCTGGTTTTAATGTATAGTTTCATAGAGAACTAACATAAGATGATGGTCAAAGAGGTTTAGAACCTTGTTGCCTCCGTTTCTAGAAAATGAAGATTTTATAATTTTAATTCCACTAATCTAAAGATATGAAATTTTACTAAACTAAATGTTAAAAATTAGAATGATTCCTATATACCATGAAAAGAGTTTAGAATACATTAATTTAAATGTAGATTGTGTTTTGATTTTTTTAAAAATGAAAGAGCATAAACTTCAAGATATAGAGCATTTATCAAAAAACTCAATATTTTGTATTAACCCACGGATTTTGGAAAATTTTCAAAATTTAAAAATCTGGTTTTAATATATAGTTTCATAGAGAACTAACATAAGATGATGGTCAAAGAGGTTTAGAACCTTGTTGCCTCGGTTCTATAGAAATGAAGATTTTATAATTTTAATTCCACTAATCTAGCAAGATATGAAATTTTACTAAACTAAATGTTAAAAAATTAGAATGATTCCAATATACCATGAAAAGAGTTTAGAATACATTAATTTAAATGTAGATGTGTTTTGATTTTTTTTTTAAAAATGAAAGAGCATAAACTTTCAAGATATGAGCATTTATAAAAACTCAATATTTTGAAGGGTTAACCCACGGATTTTGGAAAATTTTCAAAATTTTAAAATCTGGTTTTAATGTATAGTTTCATAGAGAACTAACATAAGATGATGGTCAAAGAGGTTTAGAACCTTGGTTGCCTCCGCTTCTATAAAAATGAAGATTTTATAATTTTAATTCCACTAATCTAGCAGATATGAAATTTTACTAAACTAAATGTTAAAAATTAGAATGATTCCTATATACCATGAAAAGAGTTTAGAATACATTAATTTAAATGTAGAATGTGTTTTGATTTTTTTAAAAATGAAAGAGCATAAACTTCAGATATAGAGCATTTATAAAAACTCAATATTTTAAGGGGTTAACCCACGGATTTTGGAAAATTTTCAAAAATTTAAAATCTGGTTTTAATGTATAGTTTCATAGAACTAACATAAGATGATGATCAAAGAGGTTTAGAACCTTTGTTGCCTGTCTTCTAGAAAATGAAGATTTTATAATTTTAATTCCACTAATCTAGAAGATATGAAATTTTACTAAACTAAATGTTAAAAAATTAGAATGATTCCAATATACCATGAAAAGAGTTTAGAATACATTAATTTAAATGTAGATTGTGTTTTGATTTTTTTTAAAAATGAAAGAGCATAAACTTTAGATATATGAGCATTTACCTAAAAACTCAATATTTTAAGGGTTAACCCACGGATTTTGGAAAATTTTCAAAATTTTAAAAATCTGGTTTTAATGTATAGTTTCATAGAGAACTAACATAAGATGATGGTCAAAGAGGTTTAGAACCTTGGTTGCCTCCGTTTCTATAGAAAATGAAGATTTTATAATTTTAATTCCACTAATCTAAGCAAGATATGAAATTTTACTAAACTAAATGTTAAAAAATTAGAATGATTCCTATATACCATGAAAAGAGTTTAGAATACATTAATTTAAATGTAGATTGTGTTTTGATTTTTTAAAAAATGAAAGAGCATAAACTTCAGTATATAGAGCATTTACAAAAAACTCAATATTTTAGAAGTTAACCTACGGATTTTGGAAAATTTTCAAAATTTTAAAATCTGGTTTTAATGTATAGTTTCATAGAGAACTAACATAAGATGATGGTCAAAGAGGTTTAGAACCTTGGTTGCCTCCGCTTCTATAGAAAATGAAGATTTTATAATTTTAATTCCACTAATCTAGCAGATATGAAATTTTACTAAACTAAATGTTAAAAAATTAGAATGATTCATATACCATGAAAAAGAGTTTAGAATACATTAATTTAAATGTAGATTGTGTTTTGATTTTTTAAAAATGAAAGAGCATAAACTTCAGTATATAGAGCATTTACCGAAAAACTCAATATTTTAGAAGGGGTAAACCCACGGATTTTGGAAAATTTTCAAAAATTTAAAAATCTTGTTTTAATGTATAGTTTCATAGAGAACTAACATAAGATGATGGTCAAAGAGGTTAGAACCTTGGTTGCCTCCGTTCTCTAGAAAATGAAGATTTTATAATTTTAATTCCACTAATCTAGGCAGATATGAAATTTTACTAAACTAAATGTTAAAAAATTAGAATGATTCCTATATACCATGAAAAAGAGTTTACAATACATTAATTTAAATGTATAATGAGTTTTGATTTTTTTTTAAAAATGAAAGAGCATAAACTTCAGATATGAGCATTTACTTAAAAACTCAATATTTTGAAGGGTTAACCTAACGGATTTTGGAAATTTTCAAAATTTTAAAAATCTGGTTTTAATGTATAGTTTCATAGAGAACTAACATAAGATGATGGTCAAAGAGGTTTAGAACCTTGGTTGCCTCCGTTTCTATAGAAAATGAAGATTTTATAATTTTAATTCCACTAATCTAGGCAGTATATGAAATTTTACTAAACTAAATGTTAAAAAATTAGAATGATTCCAATATACCATGAAAAGAGTTTAGAATACATTAATTTAAATGTAGATTGTGTTTTGATTTTTTTAAAATGAAAGAGCATAAACTTCAGATATGAGCATTTACCTAAAACTCAATATTTTAAGGGGTTAACCCACTGATTTTGGAAAATTTTCAAAATTTTAAAATCTGGTTTTAATGTATAGTTTCATAGAGAACTAACATAAGATGATGGTCAAAGAGGTTTAGAACCTTGGTTGCCTCGCTTCTATAGAAAATGAAGATTTTATAATTTTAATTCCACTAATCTAGCAAAGATATGAAATTTTACTAAACTAAATGTTAAAAATTAGAATGATTCCTATATACCATGAAAAGAGTTTAGAATACATTAATTTAAATGTAGATTGTGTTTTGATTTTTTTAAAAATGAAAGAGCATAAACTTCAGATATGAGCATTTACAAAAACTCAATATTTGTAAGGGTTAACCCACGATTTTGGAAAATTTTCAAAATTTTAAAATCTGGTTTTAATGTATAGTTTCATAGAGAACTAACATAAGATGATGGTCAAAGAGGTTTAGAACCTTGGTTGCCTCCGCTTTATGAAAATGAAGATTTTATAATTTTAATTCCACTAATCTAGCAAGATATGAAATTTTACTAAACTAAATGTTAAAAAATTAGAATGATTCCTATATACCATGAAAAAGAGTTTAGAATACATTAATTTAAATGTAGATTGTGTTTTGATTTTTTTAAAATGAAAGAGCATAAACTTCAGTATATAGAGCATTTACAGAAAAACTCAATATTTTAGAAGGGGTTAACCCACGGATTTTGGAAAATTTTCAAAATTTTAAAAATCTGGTTTTAATGTATAGTTTCATAGAGAACTAACATAAGATGATGGTCAAAGAGGTTTAGAACCTTGGTTGCCTCCGCTTCTATAAAAATGAAGATTTTATAATTTTAATTCCACCAATCTAGCAGTATATGAAATTTTACTAAACTAAATGTTAAAAAATTAGAATGATTCCTATATACCATGAAAAAGAGTTTAGAATACATTAATTTAAATGTAGATTGTGTTTTGATTTTTTTTTAAAAATGAAAGAGCATAAACTTCAGTATATGAGCATTTACAGAAAAACTCAATATTTTAGAAGGGGTTAACCCACGGATTTTGGAAAATTTTCAAAATTTTAAAAATCTGGTTTTAATGTATAGTTTCATAGAGAACTAACATAAGATGATGGTCAAAGAGGTTTAGAACCTTGGTTGCCTCCGTTTCTATAGAAAATGAAGATTTTATAATTTTAATTCCACTAATCTAGGCAGTATATGAAATTTTACTAAACTAAATGTTAAAAAATTAGAATGATTCCTATATACCATGAAAAAGAGTTTAGAATACATTAATTTAAATGTAGATTGTGTTTTGATTTTTTTTAAAATGAAAGAGCATAAACTTCAAGATATATGAGCATTTATTTAAAAAACTCAATATTTTAGAAGGGGTTAACCCACGGATTTTGGAAAATTTTCAAAAATTTAAAATTCTGGTTTTAATATATAGTTTCATAGAGAACTAACATAAGATGATGGTCAAAGAGGTTTAGAACCTTTGTTGCCTCCGTTTCTCTAGAAAATGAATATTTTGTAATTGCACTTCCACTAATCTAGAAGATATGAAATTTTACTAAACTAAATGTTAAAAATTAATGATTCCAATATACCATGAAAAAGAGTTTTAATACATTAATTTAAATGTAGATTGTGTTTTGACTTTTTTTAAATGAAAGAGCATAAACTTTAGTATATAGAGCATTTACCGAAAAACTCAATATTTTAGAAGGGGTTAGGTTAACCCACGGATTTTGGAAAATTTTCAAAATTTTAAAAATCTGGTTTTAATGTATAGTTTCATAGAGAACTAACATAAGATGATGGTCAAAGAGGTTTAGAACCTTGGTTGCCTCCGCTTCTAGAAAATGAAGATTTTATAATTTTAATTCCACTAATCTAAGAGATATGAAATTTTACTAAACTAAATGTTAAAAAATTAATGATTCCTATATACCATGAAAAGAGTTTAGAATACATTAATTTAAATGTAGATGTGTTGATTTTTTTTTTAAAATGAAAGAGCATAAACTTTAGTATATGAGCATTTTATTAAAACTCAATATTTTAAGGGTTAACCCACGGATTTTGGAAAATTTTCAAAATTTTAAAATCTGGTTTTAATGTATAGTTTCATAGAGAACTAACATAAGATGATGGTCAAAGAGGTTTAGAACCTTGTTGCCTCCGCTTTCTATAGAAAATGAAGATTTTATAATTTTAATTCCACTAATCTAAAGTGATATGAAATTTTACTAAACTAAATGTTAAAAAATTAGAATGATTCCTATATACCATGAAAAGAGTTTAGAATACATTAATTTAAATGTAGATGTGTTTTGATTTTTTTAAAAATGAAAGAGCATAAACTTCAGTATATAGAGCATTTACCTAAAACTCAATATTTTAGAAGGGTTAACCTAATGATTTTGGAAAATTTTCAAAAATTTAAAATCTGGTTTTAATGTATATTTCATAGAGAACTAACATAAGATGATGGTCAAAGAGGTTTAGAACCTTTGTTGCCTCCGTTTCTATAGAAATGAAGATTTTATAATTTTAATTCCACTAATCTAGCAAGATATGAAATTTTACTAAACTAAATGTTAAAAATTAGAATGATTCCTATACCATGAAAAGAGTTTAGAATACATTAATTTAAATGTAGATTGTGTTTTGATTTTTTTTAAAAATGAAAGAGCATAAACTTTAGATATGAGAGCATTTACAAAAAACTCAATATTTTAAGGGTTAACCCACGGATTTTGGAAATTTTCAAAATTTAAAATCTGGTTTTAATGTATAGTTTCATAGAGAACTAACATAAGATGATGGTCAAAGAGGTTTAGAACCTTGGTTGCCTCCGCTTCTATAGAAAATGAAGATTTTATAATTTTAATTCCACTAATCTAGCGATATGAAATTTTACTAAACTAAATGTTAAAAATTGAATGATTCCTATACCATGAAAAAGAGTTTAGAATACATTAATTTAAATGTAGATGTGTTTTGATTTTTTTTAAAATGAAAGAGCATAAACTTCAAGATATGTGAGCATTTACCTAAAACTCAATATTTTGTGGGTTAACCCACGGATTTTGGAAAATTTTCAAAATTTTAAAAATCTGGTTTTAATGTATAGCATAGAGAACTAACATAAGATGATGGTCAAAGAGGTTTAGAACCTTGGTTGCCTCCGCTTCTATAGAAATGAAGATTTTATAATTTTAATTCCACTAATCTAAAAGATATGAAATTTTACTAAACTAAATGTTAAAAAATTGAATGATTCCTATATACCATGAAAAAGAGTTTAGAATACATTAATTTAAATGTAGATTGTGTTTTGATTTTTTTTAAAAATGAAAGAGCATAAACTTCAGTATATGTAGCATTTACGTAAAAAACTCAATATTTTGTAGGGGTTAACCCACGGATTTTGGAAAATTTTCAAAAATTTAAAATTCTGGTTTTAATATATAGTTTCATAGAGAACTAACATAAGATGATGGTCAAAGAGGTTTAACCTTGTTGCCTCCGCGTCTCTAAAATGAAGATTTTATAATTTTAATTCCACTAATCTAAGAAGATATGAAATTTTACTAAACTAAATGTTAAAAAATTAGAATGATTCCTATACCATGAAAAGAGTTTAATACATTAATTTAAATGTAGAATGTGTTTTGATTTTTTTTAAAAATGAAAGAGCATAAACTTCAAGATATAGAGCATTTACCTAAAAACTCAATATTTTGGGGTTAACCCACGGATTTTGGAAAATTTTCAAAATTTTAAAATCTGGTTTTAATGTATAGTTTCATAGAGAACTAACATAAGATGATGGTCAAAGAGGTTTAGAACCTTGGTTGCCTCCGTTCTATAAAATGAAGATTTTATAATTTTAATTCCACTAATCTAAAAGATATGAAATTTTACTAAACTAAATGTTAAAAAATTAGAATGATTCCTATACCATGAAAAGAGTTTGAATACATTAATTTAAATGTATAATGTGTTTTGATTTTTTTTAAAAATGAAAGAGCATAAACTTTATATATAGAGCATTTAATAAAACTCAATATTTTGTAGGGGTTAACCCAATGATTTTGGAAAATTTTCAAAATTTAAAATCTGGTTTTAATGTATAGTTTCATAGAGAACTAACATAAGATGATGGTCAAAGAGGTTTGAACCTTGTTGCCTCCGCTTAAGAAAATGAAGATTTTATAATTTTAATTCCACTAATCTAGGCAGATATGAAATTTTACTAAACTAAATGTTAAAAATTAGAATGATTCCTATATACCATGAAAAAGAGTTTAATACATTAATTTAAATGTAGATTGTGTTTTGATTTTTTAAAAAAAAGAGCATAAACTTCAAGATATGAGCATTTACGTAAAAACTCAATATTTTGTTGGGTTAACCCACGGATTTTGGAAATTTTTCAAAAATTTAAAATTGGTTTTAATATATAGTCTAGAGAACTGATGTAATAAGATGATGGTCAAAGAGGTTTAGAACCTTGTTGCCTCCGCTTCTATAAAATGAAGATTTTATAATTGCATTCCACCTAATCTAGCAAGATATGAAATTTTACTAAACTAAATGTTAAAAAAATTAGAATGATTCCAATATACCATGAAAAGAGTTTAGAATACATTAATTTAAATGTATTTGTGTTTTGATTTTTTTTTTAAAATGAAAGAGCATAAACTTCAAGATATGAGCATTTACGAAAAAACTCAATATTTTAAGGGGTTAACCCACGGATTTTGGAAAATTTTCAAAATTTTAAAATCTGGTTTTAATGTATAGTTTCATAGAGAACTAACATAAGATGATGGTCAAAGAGGTTTAGAACCTGGTTGCCTCCGCTTCTATAGAAAATGAAGATTTTATAATTTTAATTCCACTAATCTAGCAGATATGAAATTTTACTAAACTAAATGTTAAAAAATTAATGATTCCTATATACCATGAAAAAGAGTTTAGAATACATTAATTTAAATGTAGATTGTGTTTTGATTTTTTTTAAAATGAAAGAGCATAAACTTCAGTATAGAGCATTTAATAAAACTCAATATTTTAGGCGGGTTAACCCATGGATTTTGGAAATTTTTCAAAAATTTAAAATTTGTTTTAATATATAGTTTCAGAGAACTGATGTAATATGATGATCAAAGAGGTTTAGAACCTTGTTGCCTGTCTCTAGAAAATGAATATTTTAAATTGCACTTCCACTAATCTAGAAGTATATGAAATTTTACTAAACTAAATGTTAAAAATTAGAATGATTCCAATATACCATGAAAAGAGTTTGAATACATTAATTTAAATGTAGATCAGTTTTGATTTTTTTTTTAAAATGAAAGAGCATAAACTTTAGATATAGAGCATTTACAGAAAAAACCTAATATTTTGTAAGGGGTTAACCCACGGATTTTGGAAATTTTCAAAATTTTAAAATCTGTTTTAATATATAGTTTATAAAGAAACTGATGTATTGATGATTTGAAGAAATGAATCTTATTGTTCA
>JAEACV010001009.1:0-23903 GCA_016432835.1 Brassica nigra
ATAATAAATATATTCATATTTAAAACTCCACGGTGAAAAAAAAAAACAAGTTAAAGAGCCATTTTAAATTAAAAATTATGCATCTATTATCGAGATATCATTTTACTCTATTTTGAAGTTAAAATAGCTATGGCTACTGGAGATGCTCTTAGAATTTCTAGGTGTACCTTAGCTATACACGTAGGATGTATTTATATACACATTTTAATGGGACTGATAGCTTTTTTAGAATTTTAGTGTACCTAGTTAGTTATACATGGCAACGCAACAGCCTGCGGATCGCGGGATCTTAATCCCTTTTAAATTGGCTGCGGTGGCAGTCCTGCCTTCCACTTGCCATTAGCCTTCGAATGATTTTACTGGCTTGCCAGTGTTTCTTTTGTATTTTTTCAGACCTGCCAGTGATACTGTGGTTCTAAAGGACCTTCTTAAAGCTAAAATAATTTTAAAACTATTGCAGCAAAAACAATAATAAATATATTCATATGAATAAGTGTTTCATTTTAAAAAAATTAAAAAAAACAAGTTAAAGAGCCATTTTAAATTAAAAATTATGCCTCTATTATCAGATATTGTATTTTACTCTATTTTAGAGTTAAAATAGCTATGGCTGGAGATGCTCTTAGAATTTCTGTGTACCCAGTTATACACGTAGGGATGTATTTATATACACATTTTAATGGGACCAGATAGTTACTTAGAATTGCTTAGGTGTACCTAGTTAGTTATACATGGCAACGCAACAGTCTCTGATCGGCTGGGGATCTTAATCCCTTTAAAATTGGTCAAGCGTGGCAGTCCTCTCTGCTCCACATTAGCCTCGAATGATTTTATCTTTCTTGTTTCTTTTTGTGTTTTTCAGACCTGCCAAGGATACTAGGGTTCTAAAGGACCTTCTTAAAGCTAAAATAATTTTAAAACCTTTGCAGCAAAAGAAATAAAAATTATATTCATATGAATAAGTGTATTTCATTTTAAAAAAACCTTATTAAAAAGTTAAAGAGCCATTTTTAAATTAAAAATTATGCCTCTATTATGAGATACTGTATTTTACTCTATTTTAGAGTTAAAAATAGCTATGGCTGGAGATGCTCTTAGAATTTCTTAGGTGTACCCAGTTATACACGTAGGGATGTATTTATATACACATTTTAATGGGACCAGATAGTTACTTAGAATTTCTAAGGTGTACCTATTTAGTTATACATGGCAACGCAATGCCTGCGGATCGGCTGGGATCTTAATCCCTTTAAAATTGGCAAAGCGGTGGCAGTCCTTGCTCTTTGCTTGCCATTAGTCTGCGAATGATTTTACTGGCTTGCCGGTGTTTCTTTTTGTATTTTTCAGACCTGCCAGTGATACTAGGGTTCTAAAGGACCTTGTAAAAGCTAAAATAATTTTAAAAACTATTGCAGCAAAAACAATGATAAATATATTCATATGAATAAGTGTTTCATTTTAGAAAAAAAAAATTATTTAAAAAAACAAGTTAAAGAGCCATTTTAAAATTAAAAATTATGCCTCTATTATCAGATACTGTATTTTACTCTATTTTAGAGTTAAAAATAGCTATGGCTGGAGATGCTCTTAGAATTTCTTAGGTGTACCCAGTTATACACGTAGGGATGTATTTATATACACATTTTAATGGGACCAGATAGTTACTTAGAATTTCTTAGGTGTACCTAGTTAGTTATACATGGCAACGCAAGTGCTGGGGATCGGCAGGGATCTTAATCCCTTTAAAATTGGCCAAGCGGTGGCAGTCCTTGCTCCTTGCCATTAGCCTGCGAATGATTTTACTGGCTTCGCCGTGTTTCTTTTGTATTTTTCAGACCTGCCAGTGATACTAGGGTTCTAAAGGACCTTCTTAAAGCTAAAATAATTTTAAAACTATTGCAGCAAAACAATAATAAATATATTCATATGAATAAGTGTTTCATTTTAAAAAAAGATTTAAAACAAGTTAAAGAGCCATTTTAAATTAAAAATTATGCCTCTATTATCGATATCGATTTTACTCTATTTTAGAGTTAAAAATAGCTATGGCTGGAGATGCTCTTAGAATTTTAGGTGTACCCAGTTATACACGTAGGGATGTATTTATATACACATTTTAATGGGACCAGATAGTTACTTAGAATTGCTTAGGTGTACCTAGTTAGTTATACATGGCAACGCAAACAGCGGATCGGCTGGGATCTTAATCCTTTAAAATTGGTCAAGCGGTGGCAGTCCTTGCTCTCTCTTGCCATTAGCCCTGAATGATTTTATTGTCTTTACAGTGTTTTTTGTGTTTTTCAGACCTGAAGTGATACTAGGGTTCTAAAGGACCTTCTTAAAGCTAAAATAATTTTAAAACTATTGCAGCAAAAAGAAATAAAAAATATATTCATATGAATAAGTGTATTTCATTTTAAAAAACTTATTTAAAAAACAAGTTAAAGAGCCATTTTTAAATTAAAAATTATGCATCTATTATCTGATACTGTATTTTACTCTATTTTAGAGTTAAAAATAGCTATGGCTGGAGATGCTCTTAGAATTTTTAGTGTACCCAGTTATACACGTAGGGATGTATTTATATACACATTTTAATGGGACCAGATAGTTACTTAGAATTTTAGGTGTACCTAGTTAGTTATACATGGCAACGCAACAGCTGTGGATCGGCTGGGATCTTAATCCCTTTAAAATTGGCAAATGTGGCAGTCCTTGCTCTCCGCCACATTACCTTGAATGATTTTACTGGCTTGCCGTTTTCTTTTTGTTTTTTCAGACCTGCCAAGGATACTAGTGTTCTAAAGGACCTTCTTAAAGCTAAAATAATTTTAAAAACTATTGCAGCAAAACAATAATAAATATATTCATATGAATAAGTGTTTCATTTTAAAAAATAGGTAAAACAAGTTAAAGAGCCATTTTAAATTAAAAATTATGCCTCTATTATCGATATTGTATTTTACTCTATTTTAGAGTTAAAAATAGCTATGGCGGAGATGCTCTTAGAATTTCTTAGGTGTACCCAGTTATACACGAGATGTATTTATATACACATTTTAATGGGACCAGATAGTTACTTAGAATTTCTTAGTGTACCTAGTTAGTTATACATGGCAACGCAACAGCCTGCGGATCGGCTGGGATCTTAATCCTTTTAAAATTGGCAAGCTGTGTCCTTTTCTCGCTGCCATTAGCCTGCTAATGATTTTACTGTCTTTTAGTTGTTTCTTTTGTGTTTTTCAGACTGCCAAGATACTAGGGTTCTAAAGGACCTTCTTAAAGCTAAAATAATTTTAAAACTTTGCAGCAAAAGAAATAAAAATATATTCATATGAATAAGTGTATTTCATTTTAGAAAACCTTATAAAAAAACAAGTTAAAGAGCCATTTTAAATTAAAAATTATGCCTCTATTATCGAGATACATATTTTACTCTATTTTAGAGTTAAAAATAGCTATGGCTGGAGATGCTCTTAGAATTTCTTAGGTACCCAGTTATACATGGAGGGATGTATTTATATACACATTTTAATGGGACCAGATAGTTACTTAGAATTTTAGGTGTACCTAGTTAGTTATACATGGCAACGCAACACTGCGGATCGGCCGGGATCTTAATCCCTTTAAAATTGGCAAGCGGTGGCAGTCCTTGCTCTCGCTTGCCATTAGCTCATGAATGATTTTACTGGCTTGCGTGTTTCTTTTTGTATTTTTCAGACCTGCCAAGATACTAGGGTTCTAAAGGACCTTCTTAAAGCTAAAATAATTTTAAAACTATTGCAGCAAAAACAATAATAAATATATTCATATGAATAAGTGTTTCATTTTAAAAAAAAATTATTTTAAAAAACAAGTTAAAGAGCCATTTTAAATTAAAAATTATGCCTCTATTATCGATAATCAGTATTTTACTCTATTTTAGAGTTAAAATAGCTATGGCTGGAGATGCTCTTAGAATTTCTTAGGTGTACCTATATACTGAGGATGTATTTATATACACATTTTAATGGGACCAGATAGTTACTTAGAATTTCTTAGTGTACCTAGTTAGTTATACATGGCAACGCAACACTGCGGATCGGCGGATCTTAATCCCTTTAAAATTGGCAAGCGGGCAGTCCTTGCTCTTTGCTTGCCATTAGCTCTAATGATTTTACCGGCTTGCCGGTTTTCTTTTTGTATTTTCAGACTGCCAATGATACTAGGGTTCTAAAGGACCTTCTTAAAGCTAAAATAATTTTAAAACTATTGCAGCAAAAACAATAATAAATATATTCATATGAATAAGTGTTTCATTTTAAAAAACAATTATTTAAAACAAGTTAAAGAGCCATTTTAAATTAAAAATTATGCCTCTATTATCGATATCGTATTTTACTCTATTTTAGAGTTAAAATAGCTATGGCTGGAGATGCTCTTAGAATTTCTTAGGTGTTCCAGCTATACACGTAGGATGTATTTATATACACATTTTAATGGGACCAGATAGTTACTTAGAATTTCTTAGGTGTACCTAGTTAGTTATACATGGCAACGCAAAGCCGGGATCTAGGGATCTTAATCCCTTTAAAATTGGCCAAGCTGGCAGTCCTTGCTCCGCCATTAGCCTTCGAATGATTTTACGTCTTGTTTCTTTTTTTTTGTATTTTTCAGACCTGCCAGTGATACTAGGGTTCTAAAGGACCTTCTTAAAGCTAAAATAATTTTAAAACTATTGCAGCAAAACAATAATAAATATATTCATATGAATAAGTGTTTCATTTTAAAAAAGAGGTAAAAACAAGTTAAAGAGCCATTTTAAATTAAAAATTATGCCTCTATTATCGATACTGATTTTACTCTATTTTAGAGTTAAAATAGCTATGGCTGAGATGCTCTTAGAATTTCTTAGGTGTTCCCAGCTATACACGTAGGGATGTATTTTTATACACATTTTAATGGGACCAGATAGTTACTTAGAATTGCTTAGATGTACCTAGTTAGTTATACATGGCAACGCAACAGCCTGTGATCGGCAGGGATCTTAATCCCTTTAAAATTGGTCAAGCGGTGGCAGTCCTTGCTCGCTTGCCATTAGCCTGCGAATGATTTTATTGTCTTTACGTTGTTTCTTTTGTGTTTTTCAGACATGAAAGTGATACTAGGGTTCTAAAGGACCTTCTTAAAGCTAAAATAATTTTAAAACCTTGCAGCAAAAGAAATAAAAATATTCATATGAATAAGTGTATTTCATTTTAAAAAAAAAAAAAAAAAAAAACAAGTTAAAGAGCCATTTTAAATTAAAAATTATGCCTCTATTATCGATACTCATATTTTACTCTATTTTAGAGTTAAAAATAGCTATGGCTGGAGATGCTCTTAGAATTTTTAGGTGTACCCATTATACACGTAGGATGTATTTATATACACATTTTAATGGGACCAGATAGTTACTTAGAATTCTTAGGTGTACCTAGTTAGTTATACATGGCAACGCAATGTACCGGATCGGGGGATCTTAATCCCTTTAAAATTGGCAAGCGGTGGCAGTCCTTGCTCCCTTGCCATTAGCCTCGAATGATTTTATCGTCTCGTTGTTTCTTTTGTATTTTCAGACTGCCAGTGATACTAGGGTTCTAAAGGACCTTCTTAAAGCTAAAATAATTTTAAAACTATTGCAGCAAAACAATAATAAATATATTCATATGAATAAGTGTTTCATTTTAGAAAAAATTAAAAAAACAAGTTAAAGAGCCATTTTAAATTAAAAATTATGCCTCTATTATCGATATTGTATTTTACTCTATTTTAGAGTTAAAAATAGCTATGGCTGAGATGCTCTTAGAATTTCTTAGGTGTACCCAGCTATACACGAGGATGTATTTATATACACATTTTAATGGGACCAGATAGTTACTTAGAATTGCTTAGGTGTACCTAGTTAGTTATACATGGCAACGCAACAGCCCGCGGATCGGCCGATCTTAATCCTTTAAAATTAGTCAAGCGGTGGCAGTCCTTGCTCGCTTGCCATTAGCCCGCTAATGATTTTACTGTCTTGCCAGTTTCTTTTTGTGTTTTCAGATGCCAGTGATACTAGGGTTCTAAAGGACCTTCTTAAAGCTAAAATAATTTTAAAACCTTTGCAGCAAAAGAAATAAAAATTATATTCATATGAATAAGTGTATTTCATTTTAAAACCTTCGTAAAAAACAAGTTAAAGAGCCATTTTAAATTAAAATTATGCCTCTATTATGAGATACATATTTTACTCTATTTTAGAGTTAAAAATAGCTATGGCTGGAGATGCTCTTAGAATTTCTAGGTGTACCCAGTTATACACGGAGGGATGTATCTATATAAACATTTTAATGGGACCAGATAGTTACTTAGAATTTCTTAGGTGTACCTAGTTAGTTATACATGGCAACGCAACAGCCTGGGATCGGCGGGATCTTAATCCCTTTAAAATTGGCAAGTGGCAGTCCTTGCTCTTTGCTTGCCATTAGTCTCATAATGATTTTACTGGCTTGCCGGTTTTCTTTTGTATTTTTCAGACCTGCCAGTGAGACTAGGGTTCTAAAGGACCTTCTTAAAGCTAAAATAATTTTAAAAACTATTGCAGCAAAAACAATAATAAATATATTCATATGAATAAGTGTTTCATTTTAGAAAAAACAATTATTTAAAAAACAAGTTAAAGAGCCATTTTAAATTAAAAATTATGCCTCTATTATCAGATATCATTTTACTCTATTTTAGAGTTAAAATAGCTATGGCTGGAGATGCTCTTAGAATTTCTTAGGTGTACCCAGTTATACACGAGGGATGTATTTATATACACATTTTAATGGGACCAGATAGTTACTTAGAATTTCTTAGGTGTACCTAGTTAGTTATACATGGCAACGCAACAGTTGGGATCGGCTGGGATCTTAATCCCTTTAAAATTGGCAAGCGGTGGCAGTCCTTGCTCTGCTTGCCATTAGCCTGCTAATGATTTTACTGGCTTGCCAGTGTTTCTTTTGTGTTTTTCAGACCTGCAGTGATACTAGGGTTCTAAAGGACCTTCTTAAAGCTAAAATAATTTTAAAACTATTGCAGCAAAACAATAATAAATATATTCATATGAATAAGTGTTTCATTTTAAAAAAATAATTATTTAAAAAAAAAAGTTAAAGAGCCATTTTAAATTAAAAATTATGCCTCTATTATCGATACTGTATTTTACTCTATTTTAGAGTTAAAATAGCTATGGCTGGAGATGCTCTTAGAATTTCTTAGGTGTACCCAGTTATACACGTAGGGATGTATTTATATACACATTTTAATGGGACCAGATAGTTACTTAGAATTTCTTAGGTGTACCTAGTTAGTTATACATGGCAACGCAACGCCTGGATCGGCAGGGATCTTAATCCCTTTAAAATTGGCCAAGCGTGGCAGTCCTTGCTCCGCTTGCCATTAGCCTGCGAATGATTTTACTGGCTTGCCTGTTTCTTTTGTATTTTTCAGACCGCCAGTGATACTAGGGTTCTAAAGGACCTTCTTAAAGCTAAAATAATTTTAAAACTATTGCAGCAAAACAATAATAAATATATTCATATGAATAAGTGTTTCATTTTAGAAAAAATTATTAAAAAAAAAGTTAAAGAGCCATTTTAAATTAAAAATTATGCCTCTATTATCGATATCATTTTACTCTATTTTAGAGTTAAAAATAGCTATGGCTGAGATGCTCTTAGAATTTCTTAGGTGTACCCAGTTATACACGAGGGATGTATTTATATACACATTTTAATGGGACCAGATAGTTACTTAGAATTTCTTAGGTGTACCTAGTTAGTTATACATGGCAACGCAAAGCTCTGATCGGCTGGGATCTTAATCCCTTTAAAATTGGTCAAGCGGTGGCAGTCCTTGCTGCTTGCCATTAGCCTTAATGATTTTACGCTTTGCCAGTGTTTCTTTTGTATTTTTCAGACCTGCCAGTGATACTAGGGTTCTAAAGGACCTTCTTAAAGCTAAAATAATTTTAAAACTATTGCAGCAAAAACAATAATAAATATATTCATATGAATAAGTGTTTCATTTTAGAAAACAATTATTTAAAAAAACAAGTTAAAGAGCCATTTTAAATTAAAAATTATGCCTCTATTATCGATATTGTATTTTACTCTATTTTAGAGTTAAAAATAGCTATGGCTGGAGATGCTCTTAGAATTTCTTAGGTGTACCCAGTTATACACGTAGGATGTATTTATATACACATTTTAATGGGACCAGATAGTTACTTAGAATTTTTAGGTGTACCTAGTTAGTTATACATGGCAACAGCCTCAGGATCGGCTGGGATCTTAATCCCTTTAAATTGGTCAAGCTGGCAGTCCTTGCTCTCTGCCATTAGCCTAATGATTTTATGTTGCATGTTTCTTTTGTATTTTCAGACCTGCAGTGATACTAGGGTTCTAAAGGACCTTCTTAAAGCTAAAATAATTTTAAAACTATTGCAGCAAAACAATAATAATATATATATTCATATGAATAAGTGTTTCATTTTAAAAAACAATTATTTAAAAAACAAGTTAAAGAGCCATTTTAAATTAAAATTATGCCTCTATTATCGATAATGTATTTTACTCTATTTTAGAGTTAAAATAGCTATGGCTGGAGATGCTCTTAGAATTTCTTAGGTGTACCCAGTTATACACGAGGGATGTATTTATATACACATTTTAATGGGACCAGATAGTTACTTAGAATTGCTTAGGTGTACCTAGTTAGTTATACATGGCAACGCAACAGATCGGCCGGGATCTTAATCCCTTTAAAATTGGTCAAGCGGTGGCAGTCCTTGCTCTCGCTTGCCATTAGCCTGCTAATGATTTTACTGTCTTGCCAGTGTTTCTTTTGTGTTTTTCAGACCTGCCAGTGATACTAGGGTTCTAAAGGACCTTCTTAAAGCTAAAATAATTTTAAAACCTTGCAGCAAAAGAAATAAAAATATATTCATATGAATAAGTGTATTTCATTTTTAAAAACAATTAAAAAAAAAAGTTAAAGAGCCATTTTAAATTAAAAATTATGCCTCTATTATCGATATATGTATTTTACTCTATTTTAGAGTTAAAAATAGCTATGGCTGGAGATGCTCTTAGAATTTCTTAGGTGTACCCAGTTATACACGTAGGGATGTATTTATATACACATTTTAATGGGACCAGATAGTTACTTAGAATTTTAGGTGTACCTAGTTAGTTATACATGGCAACGCAACAGCCTGTGGATCGGCAGGGATCTTAATCCCTTTAAAATTGGCTGGTGGCAGTCCTTGCTCCCGCCCATTAGCCTTCGAATGATTTTACTCGCTTGCAGTTTTTTTTTTTGTATTTTTCAGACCTGCCAGTGAGACTAGGGTTCTAAAGGACATTCTTAAAGCTAAAATAATTTAAAAAACTATTGCAGCAAAAACAATAATAAATATATTCATATGAATAAGTGTTTCATTTTAGAAAAATTAAAAAAAAAGTTAAAGAGCCATTTTAAATTAAAAATTATGCCTCTATTATCGATATCGTATTTTACTCTATTTTAGAGTTAAAAATAGCTATGGCTGGAGATGCTCTTAGAATTTCTTAGGTGTACCCAGTTATACACGTAGGGTTGATTTATATACACATTTTAATGGGACCAGATAGTTACTTAGAATTGCATAGGTGTACCTAGTTAGTTATACATGGCAACGCAATAGCCTGTGATCGGCTGGATCTTAATCCCTTTAAAATTGGCAAGCGGTGGCAGTCCTTGCTCGCTTGCCATTAGCCTTAATGATTTTACTGGCTTGCCAATGTTTCTTTTGTATTTTTCAGACTGCCAGATACTAGGGTTCTAAAGGACCTTCTTAAAGCTAAAATAATTTTAAAAAAATTTGCAGCAAAAGAAATAATAAATATATTCATATGAATAAGTGTTTCATTTTAAAAAAACAATTATAAAAAAAACAAGTTAAAGAACCATTTTTTAAATTAAAAATTATGCCTCTTTTATCAGATACTGTATTTTACTCTATTTTAGAGTTAAAATAGCTATGGCTCGAGATGCTCTTAGAATTTCTTGGGTGTACCCAGTTATACACGTAGGGATGTATTTATATACACATTTTAGTGGGACCAGATAGTTACTTAGAATTTCTTAGGTGTACCTAGTTAGTTATACATGGCAACGCAACACCAGATCGGCTGGGATCTTAATCCCTTTAAAATTGGCAAGCGGTGGCAGTCCTTGCTCTTGCTTGCCATTAGCCTGCGAATGATTTTATTGGCTTGCCGTATTTCGTTTTGTATTTTTCAGAGCTGCCAGTGATACTAGGGTTCTAAAGGACCTTCTTAAAGCTAAAATAATTTAAAAAACTATTGCAGCAAAAAAATAATAAATATATTCATATGAATAAGTGTTTTATTTTTAAAAAAACAATTATTTAAAAAACAAGTTAAAGAGCCATTTTTAAATTAAAAATTATGCCTCTATTATCAGATATTGTATTTTACTCTATTTTAGAGTTAAAAATAGCTATGGCTGGAGATGCTCTTAGAATTTCTTAGGTGTACCCAGTTATACACGTAGGGATGTATTTATATACACATTTTAATGGGACCAAATAGTTACTTAGAATTTCTTAGGTGTACCTAGTTAGTTATACATGGCAACGCAATGGCCTGTGATCGTGGGATCTTAATCCCATTAAAATTGGCAAGCGGTGGCAGTCCTTGCTCTCCGCTTGCCATTAGCCTGCGAATGATTTTACTGGCTTGCCAGTGTTTCTTTTTGTATTTTTCAGACCTGCCAGTGATACTAGGGTTCTAAAGGACCTTCTTAAAGCTAAAATCATTTTAAAAACTATTGCAGCAAAAACAATAATAAATATATTCATATGAATAAGTGTTTTATTTTAGAAAAAATTAAAAAAACAAGTTAAAGAGCAATTTTTAAATTAAAAATTATGCCTCTATTATCAGATACTGTATTTTACTCTATTTTAGAGTTAAAAATAGCTATGGCTGGAGATGCTCTTAGAATTTCTTAGGTGTACCCAGTTATACACGTAGGGATGTATTTATATACACATTTTAATGGGACCAGATAGTTACTTAGAATTGCTTAGGTGTACCTAGTTAGTTATACATGGCAACGCAACAGCCTGTGATCGGCTGGAGATCTTAATCCCTTTAAAAATTGTCAAGCGGTGGCAGTCCTTGCTCCGCTTGCCATTAGCCTGCGAATGATTTTATTGTCTTGCCAGTGTTTCTTTTTGTATTTTTCAGACCTGCCAGTGATACTAGGGTTCTAAAGGACCTTCTTAAAGCTAAAATAATTTTAAAACCTTTGCAGCAAAAGAAATAAAAATATATTCATATGAATAAGTGTTTTCATTTTAAAAAACAATTATAAAAAAAAGTTAAAGAGCCATTTTAAATTAAAATTATGCCTCTATTATCGATACTGTATTTTACTCTATTTTAGAGTTAAAAATAGCTATGGCTGGAGATGCTCTTAGAATTTCTTAGGTGTACCCAGTTATACACGTAGGGATGTATTTATATACACATTTTAATGGGACCAGATAGTTACTTAGAATTTCTTAGGTGTACCTAGTTAGTTATACATGGCAACGCAACACTGTGGATCGGCTGGGATCTTAATCCCTTTAAATTGGCAAGCTGGCAGTCCTTGCTCTCCGCCATTAGCCTTAATGATTTTACTGGCTTGCTGTTTCTTTTTGTATTTTTCAGACCTGCCAGTGATACTAGGGTTCTAAAGGACCTTCTTAAAGCTAAAATAATTTTAAAACTATTGCAGCAAAACAATAATAAATATATTCATATGAATAAGTGTTTCATTTTAGAAAAACAATAAAAAAAACAGTTAAAGAGCCATTTTAAATTAAAAATTATGCCTCTATTATCGATATTGTATTTTACTCTATTTTAGAGTTAAAATAGCTATGGCTGGAGATGCTCTTAGAATTTCTTAGGTGTACCCAGCTATACACGTAGGGATGTATTTATATACACATTTTAATGGGACCAGATAGTTACTTAGAATTTCTTAGGTGTACCTAGTTAGTTATACATGGCAACGCAACAACCAGGATCGGCTGGGGATCTTAATCCCTTTAAAATTGGCAAGCGGTGGCAGTCCTTGCTCTCGCTTGCCATTAGCCTGCTAATGATTTTACTGCCTTCCAGTGTTTCTTTTGTGTTTTTCAGACCTGCCAGTGATACTAGGGTTCTAAAGGACCTTCTTAAAGCTAAAATAATTTTAAAACTTTGCAGAAAAAGAAATAAAAATATATTCATATGAATAAGTGTATTTCATTTTAAAAAAACCTTCGTAAAACAAGTTAAAGAGCCATTTTAAATTAAAAATTATGCCTCTATTATCGATACAGTATTTTACTCTATTTTAGAGTTAAAAATAGCTATGGCTGAGATGCTCTTAGAATTTCTTAGGTGTACCCAGTTATACATGGAGGGATGTATTTATATACACATTTTAATGGGACCAGATAGTTACTTAGAATTTCTTAGGTGTACCTAGTTAGTTATACATGGCAACGCAATACCCGGATCGGCAGGATCTTAATCCCTTTAAAATTGGCCAAGCGGTGGCAGTCCTTGCTCCGCTTGCCATTAGCCTTGAATGATTTTACTGGCTTGCCAGTGTTTCTTTTGTATTTTTCAGACCTGCCAGTGATACTAGGGTTCTAAAGGACCTTCTTAAAGCTAAAATAATTTTAAAACTATTGCAGCAAAACAATAATAAATATATTCATATGAATAAGTGTTTCATTTTAAAAAAAATTTAAAAAACAAGTTAAAGAGCCATTTTAAATTAAAAATTATGCCTCTATTATCGATACTGTATTTTACTCTATTTTAGAGTTAAAATAGCTATGGCTGGAGATGCTCTTAGAATTTCTTAGGTGTACCCAGCTATACACGAGGGATGTATTTATATACACATTTTAATGGGACCAGATAGTTACTTAGAATTTCTTAGGTGTACCTAGTTAGTTATACATGGCAACGCAAAGCCGGATCGGCTGGGATCTTAATCCCTTTAAAATTGGCAAGCGTGGCAGTCCTTGCTTTGCTTGCCATTAGCCAATGATTTTATGGCTTGCCGGTGTTTCTTTTGTATTTTTCAGACCTGCCAGTGATACTAGGGTTCTAAAGGACCTTCTTAAAGCTAAAATAATTTTAAAAACTATTGCAGCAAAACAATAATAAATATATTCATATGAATAAGTGTTTCATTTTAAAAAAACAATTATTTAAAAAAACAAGTTAAAGAGCCATTTTAAATTAAAAATTATGCCTCTATTATCGATAATCGATTTTACTCTATTTTAGAGTTAAAATAGCTATGGCTGGAGATGCTCTTAGAATTTCTTAGGTGTACCTATACACGTAGGGATTTATTTATATACACATTTTAATGGGACCAGATAGTTACTTAGAATTTCTTAGGTGTACCTAGTTAGTTATACATGGCAACGCAACACCGGATCGGCTGGGATCTTAATCCCTTTAAAATTGCTGCGTGGCAGTCCTTGCTCTCCGCCGCCATTAGCCTCGAATGATTTTACTGCTTTGCCGTTTCTTTTGTATTTTTCAGACCTCCAGTGATACTAGGGTTCTAAAGGACCTTCTTAAAGCTAAAATAATTTTAAAAACTATTGCAGCAAAAAAATAATAAATATATTCATATGAATAAGTGTTTCATTTTAAAAAACTATTTAAAAAACAAGTTAAAGAGCCATTTTAAATTAAAAATTATGCCTCTATTATCGATATCTGATTTTACTCTATTTTAGAGTTAAAATAGCTATGGCTGGAGATGCTCTTAGAATTTCTTAGGTGTACCCAGTATACACGTAGGGATGTATTTATATACACATTTTAATGGGACCAGATAGTTACTTAGAATTTCTTAGGTGTACCTAGTTAGTTATACATGGCAACGCAACACCAGGATCGGCTGGGATCTTAATCCTTTAAAATTGGTCAAGCTGTGGCAGTCCTTGCTCCTCGCTTGCCATTAGCCTGAATGATTTTACTGGCTTGCCGGTTTCTTTTGTGTTTTTCAGACCTGCCAGTGATACTAGGGTTCTAAAGGACCTTCTTAAAGCTAAAATAATTTTAAAAACTATTGCAGCAAAAAAAATAATAAATATATTCATATGAATAAGTGTTTCATTTTAAAAACAATATTTAAAAAAACAAGTTAAAGAGCCATTTTAAATTAAAAATTATGCCTCTATTATCGATACTATATTTTACTCTATTTTAGAGTTAAAATAGCTATGGCTGGAGATGCTCTTAGAATTTCTTAGGTGTACCCAGTTATACACGTAGGGATGTATTTATATACACATTTTAATGGGACCAGATAGTTACTTAGAATTTCTTAGGTGTACCTAGTTAGTTATACATGGCAACGCAACAGCCTGGATCGGCTGGGATCTTAATCCCTTTAAATTGGCTGCTGTGGCAGTCCTTGCTCTCGCTTGCCATTAGCCTTAATGATTTTATCGCTTGCTGTTTCTTTTGTATTTTTCAGACCGCCAGTGATACTAGGGTTCTAAAGGACCTTCTTAAAGCTAAAATAATTTTAAAACTATTGCAGCAAAACAATAATAAATATATTCATATGAATAAGTGTTTCATTTTAGAAAACAATTATTAAAAAAACAAGTTAAAGAGCCATTTTAAATTAAAAATTATGCCTCTATTATCGATATTGTATTTTACTCTATTTTAGAGTTAAAAATAGCTATGGCTGAGATGCTCTTAGAATTTCTTAGGTGTACCCAGCTATACACGAGGGATGTATTTATATACACATTTTAATGGGACCAGATAGTTACTTAGAATTGCTTAGGTGTACCTAGTTAGTTATACATGGCAACGCAACCTGGATCGGTGGGATCTTAATCCCTTTAAAATTGGTCTGTGGCAGTCCTGCTCGCCATTAGCCTCGAATGATTTTACTCTTCCAGTTTCTTTTGTGTTTTTCAGACCTGCTGATACTAGGGTTCTAAAGGACCTTCTTAAAGCTAAAATAATTTTAAAACCTTTGCAGAAAAAAGAAATAAAAAATTATATTCATATGAATAAGTGTATTCATTTAAAAAAACCTTATAAAAAAAACAAGTTAAAGAGCCATTTTAAATTAAAATTATGCCTCTATTATGATATTGTATTTTACTCTATTTTAGAGTTAAAAATAGCTATGGCTGGAGATGCTCTTAGAATTTCTTAGGTGTACCCAGTTATACATGGAGGGATGTATTTATATACACATTTTAATGGGACCAGATAGTTACTTAGAATTTCTTAGGTGTACCTAGTTAGTTATACATGGCAACGCAACAGCCCTGGATCGGCGGATCTTAATCCCTTTAAAATTGGCTGCGGTGGCAGTCCTTGCTCTCCTTGCCATTAGCCTCGAATGATTTTACTGGCTTGCCGGTGTTTCTTTTTGTATTTTTCAGACCTGCCAGTGATACTAGGGTTCTAAAGGACCTTGTAAAAGCTAAAATAATTTTAAAAACTATTGCAGCAAAACAATAATAAATATATTCATATGAATAAGTGTTTCATTTTAAAAAATATTTAAAAAAACAAGTTAAAGAGCCATTTTAAATTAAAAATTATGCCTCTATTATCGATATTGTATTTTACTCTATTTTAGAGTTAAAATAGCTATGGCTGAGATGCTCTTAGAATTTCTTAGGTGTACCCAGTATACACGTAGGGATGTATTTATATACACATTTTAATGGGACCAGATAGTTACTTAGAATTTCTTAGGTGTACCTAGTTAGTTATACATGGCAACGCAACACCAGGATCGGCTGGGATCTTAATCCCTTTAAATTGGCCAAGCGGTGGCAGTCCTTGCTCTTGCCATTAGCCTGGAATGATTTTACTGGCTTGCCAGTGTTTCTTTTGTATTTTTCAGACCTGCCAGTGATACTAGGGTTCTAAAGGACCTTCTTAAAGCTAAAATAATTTTAAAACTATTGCAGCAAAAAAATAATAAATATATTCATATGAATAAGTGTTTCATTTTAAAAAAACAATTATTTAAAAAAACAAGTTAAAGAGCCATTTTAAATTAAAAATTATGCCTCTATTATCGATATTGTATTTTACTCTATTTTAGAGTTAAAAATAGCTATGGCTGGAGATGCTCTTAGAATTTCTTAGGTGTACCCAGCTATACACGTAGGATGTATTTATATACACATTTTAATGGGACCAGATAGTTACTTAGAATTTCTTAGGTGTACCTAGTTAGTTATACATGGCAACGCAACAGCTGTGGATCGGCTGGGATCTTAATCCCTTTAAAATTGGCCAAGCGTGGCAGTCCTTGCTCTCCGCTTGCCATTAGCCTCAGAATGATTTTACTGGCTTGCCGTGTTTCTTTTGTATTTTTCAGACCGCATGATACTAGGGTTCTAAAGGACCTTCTTAAAGCTAAAATAATTTTAAAACTATTGCAGCAAAACAATAATAAATATATTCATATGAATAAGTGTTTCATTTTAGAAAACAATTATTAAAAAAACAAGTTAAAGAGCCATTTTAAATTAAAATTATGCCTCTATTATCGATATTTATTTTACTCTATTTTAGAGTTAAAATAGCTATGGCTGGAGATGCTCTTAGAATTTCTTAGGTGTACCCAGTTATACACGTAGGGATGTATTTATATACACATTTTAATGGGACCAGATAGTTACTTAGAATTTCTTAGGTGTACCTAGTTAGTTATACATGGCAACGCAATGCCTCTGATCGCTGGGATCTTAATCCCTTTAAAATTGGTCAAGCGGGCAGTCCTTGCTCCTCCGCATTAGCCTGCGAATGATTTTACGTCTTGCCAGTGTTTCTTTTGTATTTTCAGACCTGCCAGTGATACTAGGGTTCTAAAGGACCTTCTTAAAGCTAAAATAATTTTAAAACTATTGCAGAAAAACAATAATAAATATATTCATATGAATAAGTGTTTCATTTTAAAAAAAACAATTATTTAAAAAAACAAGTTAAAGAGCCATTTTAAATTAAAAATTATGCCTCTATTATCGATATCAGATTTTACTCTATTTTAGAGTTAAAAATAGCTATGGCTGGAGATGCTCTTAGAATTTCTTAGGTGTACCCAGTTATACACGTAGGATGTATTTATATACACATTTTAATGGGACCAGATAGTTACTTAGAATTTTTAGGTGTACCTAGTTAGTTATACATGGCAACGCCTGTGGATCGGTGGGATCTTAATCCCTTTAAAATTGGTCAAGCTGTGGCAGTCCTTGCTCTCCGCCATTAGCTGCGAATGATTTTACTGTCTTCAGTGTTTCTTTTGTATTTTCAGACCGCCAGTGATACTAGGGTTCTAAAGGACCTTCTTAAAGCTAAAATAATTTTAAAACTATTGCAGCAAAACAAAATAATAATATATATATATTCATATGAATAAGTGTTTCATTTTAAAAAACAATTATTTAAAAAACAAGTTAAAGAGCCATTTTTAAATTAAAAATTATGCCTCTATTATCGATAATCGTATTTTACTCTATTTTAGAGTTAAAAATAGCTATGGCTGGAGATGCTCTTAGAATTTCTAGTGTACCCAAATATACACGTGATGTATTTATATACACATTTTAATGGGACCAGATAGTTACTTAGAATTGCTTAGTGTACCTAGTTAGTTATACATGGCAACGCAAAGTACTGGATCGGCGGGATCTTAATCCCTTTAAAATTGTCAAGCTGGCAGTCCTTGCTCCTCTGCCATTAGCCTCTAATGATTTTACTGGCTTGCCGGTTTCTTTTGTATTTTTCAGACCGCTGATACTAGGGTTCTAAAGGACCTTCTTAAAGCTAAAATAATTTTAAAACTTTGCAGCAAAAAAAAAAATAAATATATTCATATGAATAAGTGTATTTCATTTTTTTTAAAACAAGTTAAAGAGCCATTTTAAATTAAAAATTATGCCTCTATTATCAGATAATGTATTTTACTCTATTTTAGAGTTAAAAAAGCTATGGCTGGAGATGCTCTTAGAATTTTTAGGTGTACCCAGTTATACACGTAGGGATGTATTTATATACACATTTTAATGGGACCAGATAGTTACTTATAATTTCTTAAGTGTACCTAGTTAGTTATACATGGCAACTAAATAGCCTGTGATCTACAGGGATCTTAATCCCTTTGAAATCGCTGCCGTGGCAGTCCTTGCTCCGCTACATTACCTTCATGATTTTACCGGCTTGCTGCTGTTTCTTTTTGTATTTTTTTCAGACTGCCAGCTGATACTAGTGGTTCTAAAGGACCTTCTTAAAGCTAAAATAATTTTAAAACTAGCAAAGAAAACAATAATAAATATATTCATATGAATAAGTGTTTCATTTTAGAAAAACGGTAAAAAACAGTTAAAGAGCCATTTTAAATTAAAATTATGCTTCTATTATCGATAATCAGATTTTACTCTATTTTAGAGTTAAAAATAGCTATGGCTCGAGATGCTCTAGAATTTTTTAGTACCAGCTATACATGGATGTATTTTATACACATTTTAATGGGACCAGATACATTAGAATTGCTAGTGTACCTAGTTAGTTATACATGGCAACGCAACAGCCCGTGGATCGGCTGGGGATCTTAATCCTTTAAAATTAGTAAGCCGTGGCAGTCCTTGTTTCTCTCATTGCCATTAGTCTGAATGATTTTATCATCTTTCCAGTTGTTTCTTGTGTTTTCGCATGATACTAGTGGTTCTAAAGGACCTTCTTAAAGCTAAAATAATTTTAAAACCTTTGCAGCAAAAGAAATAAAATTATATTCATATGAATAAGTGTATTTCATTTTAAAAAACCTTCGTAAAAAAAAACAAGTTAAAGAGCCATTTTAAATTAAAATTATGCCTCTATTATCGATAATCGTATTTTACTCTATTTTAGAGTTAAAAATAGCTATGGCGGAGATGCTCTTAGAATTTCTTAGGTGTACCAGCTATACATGGAGGGATGTATTTATATACACATTTTAATGGGACCGAGAAGTTACTTAGAATATCTTAGGTGTACCTAGTTAGTTAATCCTTTAAAATTGGCAAAGCAAAGGCAAATTTGCTCTCTCGCTTCAGCATTAGCCCGCTAATGATTTTACGGGCTTGCCGGTGTTTCTTTTTGTATTTTTCAGATCTGCTAGTGATACTAGGGTTCTAAAGAACCTTCTTAAAGCTAAAATAATTTTAAAACTATTTGCAGCAAAACAATAAATATAATCATATGAATAAGTGTTTCATTTTAAAAAAACAATTATTTAAAAAAAACAAGTTAAAGAGCCATTTTAAATTAAAATTATTATCCTCTATTATCAGATACTGTATTTTACTTATTTTAGAGTTAAAAATAGCTATGGCTGAGATGCTCTTAGAATTTCTTTGTGTGTACCCACATACACGTAGGATGTATTTATATACACATTTTAATGGGACCAGATAGTTACTTAGAATTTCTTAGTGTACCCTTTATTATTATACATGGCAACACAACTGCTGTGAGGCAGGATCTTAATCCTTTAAAATTGGCCAAGCTGTGGCAGTCCTGCTCTCGCTTGCCATTAGCCTGAATGATTTTATCGGCTCGCTAAAGGTTTCTTTTGTATTTTTAAGACCTCGGCCAAAGGATACAAGGGTTCTAAAGGATCTTCTTAAAGCTAAAATAATTTTAAAACTATCAGAGCAAAAACAATAATAAATATATTCATATGAATAAGTGCCTTTTAGAAAAGCAATTATTAAAAAAAAAACTAGTTAAAGACCATTTTAAATTAAAAAATTATGCTCTATTATCGATACTTTATTTTACTTTCATTTTGTGAGTTAAAATAAGCTATGGCTGAGATGCTCTTAGAATTTCTTAGTGTACCTAGCTTATACATGTAGGGATGTATTTATATACACATTTTAATGGGACCAGAGTTACTTTATAATTTCTTATGTGTATCTAGTTAGTTATACATGGCAACGCGAATGTACTCAAGGATCTAGGGATCTTAATCCTTTTAAAATTGGGCTGCTTGGCATTAGTCCTGCTCCTCGGCTTCCATTAGCCCGAATGATTTTATTTTAGCTTGACCAGGTTTCTTTTTTGTATTTTTCTGATATGCCAAAGGATACTAGGTTCTAATGGACCTTTTAAAGCTCAAAATAATTTAAAACTATTAAAAAAAAAAACAATAATAAATATATTCATATGAATTGTTTCATTTTAAAACAATTATTTAAAAAAAAAATCAAGTTAAAGAGCCATTTTTAAATTTAAAATTATGCCTCTATTATCGATATTATGCCTCTATTATCGATATATTTTACTCTCTATTTTAGAGTTAAAAATAGCTATTCCTGAGATGCTCTTAGAATTTCTTAGGTACCCAAATATACATGTAGGATGTATTTATATACATTTTAATGGGACCGATAGTTACTTTAGAATTTCTTAGGTAAACTAGTTAGTTATACATGTAAATGCAATAAACAGGATCTAGGATCTTAATCCCTTTAAATTGGCCAAGCTGTGGCAGTCCTGCTCCGCTGCCATTACCTTCAATGATTTCCATCAGTTTGCTAATGTTTCTTTTGTATTTTTTCGACTCTGCCATATATTGAGAGTTCTAAGGACCTTCTAAACTAAAATAATTTTAAAACTATCAGAGCAAAACAATAATAAATATATTCATATGAATGTGTTTCATTTTAGAAAAAATCTTTAAAAACAAGTTAAGAGCCATTTTAAATTAAAAATTATCCTTTATTATCGATAATGTATTTTACTCTATTTTGTAGTTAAAAATAGCTATGGTCAGATGCTCTTAAATCTTTGGTGTACCCAGCTTATACACTTAGAGGATGTATTTTTATACAAATTTTAATGGGACGATAGTTACTTTAGAATTGCTTAGTGTACTAGTTAGCTATACATGGCAAGACAAATAAATTTCAGGATCGGTCAGATCTTAATCCTTTAAAATTGGTCGCTGTGGCAGTCCTTGCTTCCTCTCGCACATTAGCCTACATTGATTTTATCAGTTTTTCCGTTGTTTTTTTTTGTATTTTTACTGACAAGTGATACTGTGGTTCTAAAGACCTTCTTAAAGCTAAAATAATTTTAAAACCTTTAAAAGAAAAGAAATAAAAAATTCTATTCATATGAATAAGTGTATTTCATTTTTTAAAAAACCTAATCGTAAAAAAATAAGCAAGAGCCATTTTTAAATTAAAAATTATGCCCTATTATGAGATAATCAGATTTTACTCTATTTTGTGAGTTAAAAATAGCTATGGTCGGAGATGCTCTTAGAATTTCTTAGGTGTACCTACTATACACTTAGGGATGTATTTATATACACATTTTAATGGGACCAGATAGTTACTAATTTCTTAGTGTACCTAGTTAGTTATACATGTTAAATGTACTGGTGGATCTATAGGGATCTTAATCCCTTTAAAATTGGCTGCCGGTGGCAGTCCTGCTTCCTGGCTTGCCATTACCTTAATGATTTTAATCGCTTGCCGTTGTTTCTTTTGTATTTTTCAACCTACCATGATACTTGTGGTTCTAAAGGACCTTCTTAAAGCTAAAATAATTTTAAAACTAATGCTACCAAAACAATAATAAATATATTCATATGAATAAGTGTTTCATTTTGATAAAACGGTAAAACAAGTTAAAGAGCCATTTTAAATTAAAAATTATGCCTCTATTATTGATAATCAGATTTTACTCTATTTTTTAGATTTAAAATATCTATGGATGGAGATGCCTTAATTTCTGTGTACCCGCTATACACGCCGGGATGTATTTATATACACTTTTAATTAAAATAAGATACATAGAATTTATTAGGTGTACCTAGTTAGTTATACATTGCAACGCTAGTCACCAGGATCGGCAGGATCTTAATCCCTTAAAATTGGGCTACAACTCATGGCAGCCTCTTAGCTTCTATGCCATTGGCCAACCGGGTGTTTTTTTTTGTATTTTTAGACCTGCCAAAGGATACTAGGTTCTAAAGGACCTTCTTAAAGCTAAAATAATTTTAAAACTATCAGAAAAAACAATAATAAATATATTCATATATATTAGTGTTTCATTTTAAAAAACAATTATTTTAAAAAAAATCAAGTTAAAGAGCCATTTTAAATTAAAATTATGCCTCTATTATCGATAATCAGATTTTACTCTATTTTGAGTTAAAAATATGCATGGTATGGAGATGCTCTTAGAATTTCTTAGTGTACCCAAATATACACTAGTGGATGTATTTATATACACATTTTAATGGGACCGATAGTTACTTAGAATTTCTAGTGTACCTAGTTAGTTATACATGGCAATGCAACAGCATGTGGATCGGCTGGGATCTTAATCCCTTTAAAATTGGCTACGGTGGCAGTCCTTGCTCATGGCCATTAGCCTCAAGCAATGATTTTACTGGTTTTCTCCGATGTTCTATTTGTATTTTTTCAGACTGCCAGTGATACTAGGGTTCTAGGACCTCTCTTAAAGCTAAAATAATTTTAAAAAACTATCAGAGCAAAAAAAAATAATAAATATATTCATATGAATAAGTGTTTCATTTTAGAAAAAAACAAGAAAAACAAGTTAAAGAGCCATTTTAAATTAAAAATTATGCCTCTATTATCGATAATCGATTTTACTCTATTTTAGTTAAAATAGCTATGGCTCGAGATGCTCTTAGAAATTCTTTTAGTGTACCCATTTATATGTAGTGGGATGTATTTATATACATATTTTAATGGGACCGTAGTTACTTTAAAAAAGTTTAAAGGTACTCTAGTTATTTATACATGGCAACGCAACACCTAGGATCGGCTGGGATCTTAATCCTTTAAAATTGGTCAAGCGTGGCAGTCCTTGCTGTCCGGCCATTAGCCTCTAGAATGATTTTATCAGCCTCTGCCGGTTTTTTTTTGTATTTTTCTATGACCACAAGGATACTGTGGTTCTAAAGGACCTTCTTAAAGCTAAAATAATTTTAAAACTATTTAAGAAAAACAATAATAATAAATTCATATTAATTATGTTTTATTTTAAAACAATTATTTAAAAAAAAAAAACAAGTTAAAGAGCCATTTTAAAATTAAAAATTATGCCTCTATTATCGATATCAGATTTTACTCTATTTTGTGAGTTAAAAATAGCTATGGTGGAGATGCTCTTAGAATTTTTTAGGTAAACCCAAATATACATGTAGGATGTATTTATATACACATTTTAATGGGACCAGATAGCATTTAAAATTTCTAGGTGTACCTAGTTAGTTATACATGGCAACGCAAATGTACCATGGATCGGTGGGATCTTAATCCCTTTAAAATTGGTCAAGGGTGGCAGTCCTTGCTCTACTTGCCATTAGCTTGAATGATTTTACTGCCTTCATGTTGTTTCTTTTGTATTTTCAGACTGCCAGTGATACTAGGTTCTAAAGGACTTCTGAAAGCTAAAATAATTTTAAAACTATTGCAGCAAAACAATAATATATATATTCATATGAATAAGTGTTTCATTTTAGAAAAAAACAATTATTTTAAAAAAACAAAGTTAAAGAGCTTATTTTAAATTAAAAATTATGCCTCTATTATCGATAATCAGATTTTACTCTATTTTGTGAGTTAAAAATATTCTATGGCTGAGATGCTCTTAATTTCTTTTGGTAAAAAATTCCAGATACACTGAGAGGGATTTTCTATTTATATACATATTTTTATGGGAATGATAGTTAAGCAATACGTAACTGAACGAAGTATAACA
>JAEACV010000541.1:0-27724 GCA_016432835.1 Brassica nigra
CTATTTTACCATCATAATATGACAGTGGAGGATGCAAAATGCAATAAAACAATATTGTCATATTTTTTGAATTTTACTCAAAAATTTGTAGGTTAACCCTACGAAAATATTGAATTTTTCGTTAAATGCTCTATGTAATTCTGAAGTTTGCAATTTAATGCGTTAGTTTAAAATATTTAGCCACATTCTAAATTTGTATTAATGTATTCTTTAACTATATTTCAAGTTACATTTACATAATTTAAATTTTTAACAATTAATTTTATTTAAATTCATATATTGCTTGAATGGGATTAACCACTATATAATCAACTATTATCTAAAACGGAGACAAAAAGGTTTCTAACCTATTTTACCATCATAATATGACAAGGAGATGCAAAATGCAATAAAACAATATTGTCATATTTTTTGAATTTTACTCAAAATTAGGTTAACCCCTGCAAAATATTGAATTTTCAAGCAATGCTCTATGTAATCAAGCTTGTACTCTTAGTGTTGCTTAAAAATATTTAGCCACATTCTCTAAATTTGTATTAATGTATTTTTAACTATCTTTCAAGTTACATTTACATAATTTAAATTTTTAACAATTAACATTTAGTTTAAATTCATATATTGCTTAAATAAGGACAATAACCACTATATAATCACTATTATCTAGAAAACGGAGACAAAAAAGGTTCCTAACCTATTTTACCATCATAATATGACAGTGGAGGATGCAAAATGCAATAAAACAATATTGTTGCATTTTTGAATTTTACTCAAAATTTAGGGTTAACCCTCACAAAATATTGAATTTCGCAATGCTCTATGTAATCAAGTTGTACTCTTTATTGTTGTTTAAAATATTTAGCCACATTCTAAATTTGTATTAATGTATTCTTAACTATCTTTCAAGTTACATGTACATAATTTAAATTTTTAACAATTAATTTAGTTTAAATTCATATATTGCTTGAATAAGTGGATTAACCACTATATAATCACTATTATCTAGAAAAACGGAGACAAAAAGGTTTCTAACCTATTTTACCATCATAATATGACAGTGGAGGATGCAAAAATGCAATAAAACAATATTGTCATATTTTTGAATTTACCAAAATTTGTAGGTTAACCCCTACGAAAATATTGAATTTTTCGTTAAATGCTCTATGTACTGAAGTTTGTACTCTTTAGTGTTGTTTAAAAATATTTAGCCACATTCTAAATTTGTATTAATGTATTCTTAACTATCTTTCTGAGTTACATTTATATAATTTAAATTTTAACAATTAATTTAGTTTAAATTATATATTGCTTGAATAAGTGGATTAACCACTATATAATCACTATTATCTAGAAAAACTGAGACAAAAAAGGTTCCTAACCTATTTTACCATCATAATATGACAGTGGAGGATGCAAAAATGCAATAAAACAATATTGTCATATTTTTTGAATTTTACTCAAAATTTGTAGGTTAACCCCTACGAAAATATTGAATTTTTCTTTAAATGCTCTATGTACTGAAGTTTGTACTCTTTATTGTTGTTTAAAAATATTTAGCCACATTCTAAATTTGTATTAATGTATTCTTAAATATCTTCAAGTTACATTTACATAATTTAATTTTTTAACAATTAATTTAGTTTAAATTCATATATTGCTTGAATAAGTGGATTAACCACTATAAATCACTATTATCTAGAAAACGGAGACAAAAAAGGTTCCTAACGCCTTTTACCATCATAATATGACAGTGGAGGATGCAAAATGCAATAAAACAATATTGTCATATTTTTGAATTTTACTCAAAATTTGTAGGTTAACCCTACGAAAAATATTGAATTTTTCTCTAAATGCCTATGTAATCAAGTTTGTAATTTTAATGTTGTTTAAAATATTTAGCCACATTCTAAATTTGTATTAATGTATTCTTAACTATCTTCGCTTATTTACATAATTTTAAATTTTTAAATAATTAATTTTATTAAATTATTGTTTGAATAAGTGGATTAACCACTATATATAATCACTATTATCTGGAAACGGAGACAAAAAAAGGTTTCTAACCTATTTTACCATCATAATATGACAGTGGAGGATGCAAAATGCAATAAAACAATATTGTCATATTTTTGAATTTTACTCCAAAATTCTGTATTAACCTACTAAAATATTGAATTTTTGCTAAATGCTCTATGTATCAAGTTTGTACTTTTAGTGTTGTTTAAAAATATTTAGCCACATTCTAAATTTGTATTAATGTATTCTTAACTATATTTCAAGTTACATTTACATAATTTAAATTTTTTAACAATTAATTTAGTTTAAATTCATATATTGCTTGAATAAGTGGATTAACCACTATATAATAACATATTATCTAGAAAACGGAGACAAAAAGGTTCCTAACCTATTTTACCATCATAATATGACAGTGGAGGATGCAAAATGCAATAAAACAATATTATATTTTGAATTTACTCAAAATTTGTAGGTTAACCCCTAATAAAATATTGAATTTTTCAAGTAAATGCTCTATGCATTGAAGTTTATACACTTTAGTGTTGTTTAAAATATTTAGCCACATTCTAAATTTGTATTAATGTATTCTTAACTATCTTCAAGTTACATTTATAATTTAAATTTTAACAATTAATTTAGTTTAAATTCATATATTGCTTGAATAAGTGGATTAACCACTATATAATTATTATCTTAAAACGAGACAAAAAAGGTTCCTAACCTATTTTACCATCATAATATGACAGTGGAGGATGCAAAATGCAATAAAACAATATTGTCATATTTTTTGAATTTTACTCTCAAATTTGTAGGTTAACCCCCTAAAAAATATGAATTTTTTTAAATGCTCTATGTACCAAGTTTGTACTTTATTGTTGTTTTAAAATATTTAGCCACATTCTAAATTTGTATTAATGTATTCTTAACTATCTTCAAGTTACATTTACATAATTTAAATTTTTAACAATTAATTTAGTTTAAATTCATATATTGCTTCAATAAGTGGATTAACCACTATATAATCACTATTATCTAGAAAACGGAGACAAAAAGGTTTCTAACCTATTTTACCATCATAATATGACAGTGGAGGATGAAAATGCAATAAAACAATATTGTCATATTTTTTGAATTTTACTCAAAATTTGTAGGTTAACCCCTACTAAAATATTGAATTTTCTGCTAAATGCCTCTATGTACTAAGTTTGTACTTTTAATGTTGTTTAAAAATATTTAGCCACATTCTAAATTTGTATTAATGTATTCTTAACTATTTCAAGTTACATTTACATAATTTAAATTTTAACAATTAATTTAGTTTAAATTCATATATTGCTTGAATAAGTGGATTAACCACTATATAATCACACTTATTATCAGAAAACGGAGACAAAAAAAGTTTCTAAACTATTTTACCATCATAATATGACAGTGGAGGATGCAAAATGCAATAAAACAATATTGTCATATTTTTGAATTTTACTCAAATTTGTAGGTTAACCCCTACAAAATATTGAATTTTTTAAATGCTCTATGTAATCAAGTTTGTACTCTTTAGTGTTGTTTATAAAATATTTAGCCACATTCTAAATTTGTATTAATGTATTCTTAACTATCTTTCAAGTTACATTTACATAATTTAAATTTTTAACAATTAATTTAGTTTAAATTCATATATTGCTGAATAAGTGGATTAACCACTATATAATCACTATTATCTAGAAAAACGAGACAAAAAGGTTCTTAACCTATTTTACCATCATAATATGACAGTGAGGATGCAAAATGCAATAAAACAATATTGTCATATTTTTGAATTTTACCAAAAATTAGGTTAACCCCACGAAAATATTGAATTTTTCAAATGCTCTATATAATCAAGTGTACTCTTTAGTGTTGTTTAAAATATTTAGCCACATTCTAAATTTGTATTAATGTATTCTTAACTATATTTCAAGTTACATTTACATAATTTAAATTTTAACAATTAATTTAGTTTAAATTCATATATTGCTTGAATAAGTGGATTAACCACTATATAATCACTATTATCTAGAAAAAACGAGACAAAAAGGTTCCTAACCTATTTTACCATCAATATGACACAGGATGCAAAATGCAATAAAACAAATATTGTCATATTTTTGAATTTACTCAAAATTTGAGGTTAACTCACTAAAATATTGAATTTTCGTTAAATGCTCTATGTATCAAGTTTGTACTAATTTTGTTTTAAAATATTTACCACATTCTAAATTTGTATTAATGTATTCTTAACTATCTTCAAGTTACATTTACATAATTTAAATTTTAACAATTAATTTAGTTTAAATCATATATTGCTTGAATAAGTGGATTAACCACTATATAATCACTATTATCTAGAAAACGGAGACAAAAAGGTTCCTAACCTATTTTACCATCATAATATGACAGTGGAGGATGCAAAATGCAATAAAACAATATTGTCATATTTTTGAATTTTACTAAAATTTGTAGGTTAACCTCATGAAAATATTGAATTTTCGTTAAATGCTCTATGTACTAAATGTACTTTATGTTGTTTAAAAATATTTAGCCACATTCTAAATTTGTATTAATGTATTCTTAACTATCTTTCAAGTTACATGTACATAATTTAAATTTTTAACAATTAATTTAGTTTAAATTCATATATTGCTTGAATAAGTGGATTAACCACTATATAATCACTATTATCTAGAAAACGGAGACAAAAAGTTCCTAACCTATTTTACCATCATAATATGACAGTGGAGGATGCAAAATGCACAAAACAATATTGTCATATTTTTTGAATTTTACTCAAAATTGTAGGTTAACCCCTGAAAATATTGAATTTTCGTTAAATGCTAATAATCAAGTTTGTACTCTTTAGTTGTTTAAAATATTTAGCCACATTCTAAATTTGTATTAATGTATTCTTAACTATCTTTCAAGTTACATTTACATAATTTAAATTTTAACAATTAATTTAGTTTAAATTCATATATTGTGAATAAGTGGATTAACACTATATAATCACTATTATCTAGAAAACGGAGACAAAAAGGTTCCTAACCTATTTTACCATCATAATATGACAGTGGAGGATGCAAAATGCAATAAAACAATATTGTCATATTTTTGAATTTTACTCAAAATTTGTAGGTTAACCCTACTAAAATATTGAATTTTAGTTAAATGCTCTATGTACAAGTTTGTACTCTTTAGTTGTTTAAAAATATTTAGCCACATTCTAAATTTGTATTAATGTATTCTTAACTATCTTTCAAGTTATAACATTTAAATTTTAACAATTAATTTAGTTTAAATTCATATATTGCTTGAATAAGTGGATTAACCACTATATAATCACTATTATCTAGAAAAGAGACAAAAAGGTTCCTAACCTATTTTACCATCATAATATGACAGTGGAGGATGCAAAATGCAATAAAATATTTGTCATATTTTTGAATTTAACTCAAAATTTGTAGGTTAACCCTACAAAATATTGAATTTTTGTTAAATGCTCTATGTAATCAAGTTTGTACTCTTTAGTGTTGTTTAAAATATTTAGCCACATTCTAAATTTGTATTAATGTATTCTTAACTATCTTTCAAGTTACATTTACATAATTTAAATTTTTAACAATTAATTTAGTTTAAATTCATATATTGCTTGAATAAGTGGATTAACCACTATATAATCACTATTATCTAGAAACGGAGACAAAAAGGTTTCTAACCTATTTTACCATCATAATATGACAGTGGAGGATGAAAATGCAATAAACAATATTGTCATATTTTTGAATTTACTCAAAATTTGTTAACCACTGAAAATATTGAATTTTCGTTAAATGCTCTATGTAATCAAGTTTGTACACTTTAGTGTTGTTTAAAATATTTAGCCACATTCTAAATTTGTATTAATGTATTCTTAACTATCTTTCAAGTTACATTTACATAATTTAAATTTTAACAATTAATTTAGTTTAAATTCATATGTTATAAGTGGATTAACCACTATATAATCACTATTATCTAGAAAACGGAGACAAAAGGTTCTAACCTATTTTACCATCATAATATGACAGTGGAGGATGCAAAATGCAATAAAACAATATTGTCATATTTTTGAATTTTACTCAAAATTTGTAGGTTAACCCTACGAAAATATTGAATTTTTCAGTAAATGCTCTATGTACTGAAGTTTGTACTTTTGTTGTTTAAAATATTTAGCCACATTCTAAATTTGTATTAATGTATTCTTAACTATCTTTCAAGTTACATTTACATAATTTAAATTTTTAACAATTAATTTAGTTTAAATTCATATATTGCTTGAATAAGTGGATTAACCACTATATAATCACTATTATCTAGAAAACGGAGACAAAAGGTTCCTAACCTATTTTACCATCATAATATGACAGTGGAGGATGCAAAATGCAATAAAACAATATTGTCATATTTTTGAATTTTACTCAAAATTTGTATTAACCCTAATATTGAATTTTTCGTTAAATGCTCTATGTACTGAAGTTTGTACACTTTATTGTTTAAAATATTTAGCCACATTCTAAATTTGTATTAATGTATTCTTAACTATCTTTCAAGTTACATTTACATAATTTAAATTTTAACAATTAATTTAGTTTAAATTCATATATTGCTTGAATAAGTGGATTAACCACTATATAATCACTATTATCTAGAAAACGGAGACAAAAGGTTCCTAACCTATTTTACCATCATAATATGACAGTGGAGGATGCAAAATGCAATAAAACAATATTGTCATATTTTTGAATTTTACTCAAAATTTGTAGGTTAACCCTACGAAAATATTGAATTTTCGTTAAATGCTCTATGTACTAAGTTTGTACTTTAGTGTTGTTTAAAATATTTAGCCACATTCTAAATTTGTATTAATGTATTCTTAACTATCTTTCAAGTTACATTTACATAATTTAAATTTTAAAATTAATTTAGTTTAAATTCATATATTGCTTGAATAAGTGGATTAACCACTATATAATCACTATTATCTAGAAAACGGAGACAAAAAAGGTTCCTAACCTATTTTACCATCATAATATGACAGTGGAGGATGCAAAATGCAATAAAACAATATTGTCATATTTTTGAATTTTACTCAAAATTTGTAGGTTAACCCTACAAAATATTGAATTTTAAGTAAATGCTCTATGTACCAAGTTTGTACTCTTTAGTGTTGTTTAAAATATTTAGCCACATTCTAAATTTGTATTAATGTATTCTTAACTATCTTTCAAGTTACATTTACATAATTTAAATTTTTAACAATTAATTTAGTTTAAATTCATATATTGCTTGAATAAGTGGATTAACCACTATATAATCACTATTATCTAGAAAAACCGAGACAAAAAAGGTTCCTAACCTATTTTACCATCATAATATGACAGTGGAGGATGCAAAATGCAATAAAACAATATTGTCATATTTTTGAATTTACTCAAAATTTGTAGGTTAACCCTACAAAATATTGAATTTTAGTTAAATGCTCTATGTACTGAAGTTTGTACTCTTTAATGTTGTTTAAAAATATTTAGCCACATTCTAAATTTGTATTAATGTATTCTTAACTATCTTTCAAGTTACATGTACATAATTTAAATTTTAACAATTAATTTAGTTTAAATTATATTGCTGAATAAGTGGATTAACCACTATATAATCACTATTATCTAGAAAACGGAGACAAAAGGTTCTAACCTATTTTACCATCATAATATGACAGTGGAGGATGCAAAATGCAATAAAACAATATTGTCATATTTTTGAATTTTACTCAAAATTTGTAGGTTAACCCTACGAAAATATTGAATTTTAGTTAAATGTCTATGTACTGAAGTTTGTACTCTTAGTGTTGTTTAAAAATATTTAGCCACATTCTAAATTTGTATTAATGTATTCTTAACTATCTTTCAAGTTACATTTACATAATTTAAATTTTAACAATTAATTTAGTTTAAATTCATATATTGCTTGAATAAGTGGATTAACCACTATATAATCACTATTATCTAGAAAACGGAGACAAAAAGGTTCCTAACCTATTTTACCATCATAATATGACAGTGGAGGATGCAAAATGCAATAAAACAATATTGTCATATTTTTGAATTTACTCAAAATTTGTAGGTTAACCCTACTGAAAATATTGAATTTTCGTTAAATGCTCTATGTACTGAAGTTTGTACTTTTATGTTGTTTAAAAATATTTAGCCACATTCTAAATTTGTATTAATGTATTCTTAACTATCTTTCAAGTTACATTTACATAATTTAAATTTTAACAATTAATTTAGTTTAAATTCATATATTGCTTGAATAAGTGGATTAACCACTATATAATCACTATTATCTAGAAAACGGAGACAAAAAGGTTCCTAACCTATTTTACCATCATAATATGACAGTGGAGGATGCAAAATGCAATAAAACAATATTGTCATATTTTTGAATTTAACTCAAAATTTGTAGGTTAACCCTACAAAATATTGAATTTTGTTAAATGCTCTATGTAATGAAGTTTGTACTTTTAGTGTTGTTTAAAATATTTAGCCACATTCTAAATTTGTATTAATGTATTCTTAACTATCTTTCAAGTTACATTTACATAATTTAAATTTTAACAATTAATTTAGTTTAAATTCATATATTGCTTGAATAAGTGGATTAACCACTATATAATCACTATTATCTAGAAAACGGAGACAAAAAGGTTCCTAACCTATTTTACCATCATAATATGACAGTGGAGGATGCAAAATGCAATAAAACAATATTGTCATATTTTTGAATTTTACTCAAAATTTGTTAACCCCTACAAAATATTGAATTTTCAAATGCTCTATGTAAGTTTGTACTCTTTAGTGTTGTTTAAAATATTTAGCCACATTCTAAATTTGTATTAATGTATTCTTAACTATCTTTTACATTTACATAATTTAAATTTTAACAATTAATTTAGTTTAAATTCATATATTGCTTGAATAATGGATTAACCACTATATAATCACTATTATCTAGAAAACGGAGACAAAAAGGTTCTAACCTATTTTACCATCATAATATGACAGTGGAGGATGCAAAATGCAATAAAACAATATTGTCATATTTTTGAATTTTACTCAAAATTTGTAGGTTAACCCTACGAAAATATTGAATTTTCGTTAAATGCTCTATGTAATCAAGTTTGTACTTTTAGTGTTGTTTAAAATATTTAGCCACATTCTAAATTTGTATTAATGTATTCTTAACTATCTTCAAGTTACATTTACATAATTTAAATTTTAACAATTAATTTAGTTTAAATTCATATATTGCTTGAATAAGTGGATTAACCACTATATAATCACTATTATCTAGAAAACGGAGACAAAAGGTTTCTAACCTATTTTACCATCATAATATGACAGTGGAGGATGCAAAATGCAATAAAACAATATTGTCATATTTTTGAATTTTACTCAAAATTTGTAGGTTAACCCTACAAAATATTGAATTTTTTAAATGCTCTATGTACGAAGTTTGTACTCTTTTGTTGTTTAAAATATTTAGCCACATTCTAAATTTGTATTAATGTATTCTTAACTATCTTTCAAGTTACATTTACATAATTTAAATTTTTAACAATTAATTTAGTTTAAATTCATATATTGCTTGAATAAGTGGATTAACCACTATATAATCACTATTATCTAGAAAACGGAGACAAAAAGGTTCCTAACCTATTTTACCATCATAATATGACAGTGGAGGATGCAAAATGCAATAAAACAATATTGTCATATTTTTGAATTTTACTCAAAATTTGTAGGTTAACCCTACTAAAATATTGAATTTTGTTAAATGCTCTATGTAATTAAGTTTGTACTTTAGTGTTGTTTAAAATATTTAGCCACATTCTAAATTTGTATTAATGTATTCTTAACTATCTTCAAGTTACATTTACATAATTTAAATTTTTAACAATTAATTTAGTTTAAATTCATATATTGCTTGAATAAGTGGATTAACCACTATATAATCACTATTATCTAGAAAACGGAGACAAAAAGGTTCCTAACCTATTTTACCATCATAATATGACAGTGGAGGATGCAAAATGCAATAAAACAATATTGTCATATTTTTGAATTTACTCAAAATTTGTAGGTTAACCCTACAAAATATTGAATTTTAAATGCTCTGTATCAAGTTTGTACTTTTAGTGTTGTTTAAAATATTTAGCCACATTCTAAATTTGTATTAATGTATTCTTAACTATCTTTCAAGTTACATTTACATAATTTAAATTTTAACAATTAATTTAGTTTAAATTCATATATTGCTTGAATAAGTGGATTAACCACTATATAATCACTATTATCTAAAAAACGAGACAAAAAGGTTCCTAACCTATTTTACCATCATAATATGACAGTGGAGGATGCAAAATGCAAAAAACAATATTGTCATATTTTTGAATTTACTCAAAATTTGTAGGTTAACCCTACGAAAATATTGAATTTTCGTTAAATGCTCTATGTATGAAGTTTGTACTCTTTAGTGTTGTTTAAAATATTTAGCCACATTCTAAATTTGTATTAATGTATTCTTAACTATCTTTCAAGTTACATTTACATAATTTAAATTTTAACAATTAATTTAGTTTAAATTCATATATTGCTTGAATAAGTGGATTAACCACTATATAATCACTATTATCTAGAAAACGGAGACAAAAAGGTTCTAACCTATTTTACCATCATAATATGACAGTGGAGGATGCAAAATGCAATAAAACAATATTGTCATATTTTTGAATTTACTCAAAATTTGTAGGTTAACCCTACGAAAATATTGAATTTTTCAAATGCTCTATGTATGAAGTTTGTACTCTTTGTTGTTTAAAAATATTTAGCCACATTCTAAATTTGTATTAATGTATTCTTAACTATCTTTCAAGTTACATTTACATAATTTAAATTTTTAACAATTAATTTAGTTTAAATTCATATATTGCTTGAATAAGTGGATTAACCACTATATAATCACTATTATCTAGAAAACGGAGACAAAAAGGTTCCTAACCTATTTTACCATCATAATATGACAGTGGAGGATGCAAAATGCAATAAAACAATATTGTCATATTTTGAATTTTACTCAAAATTTGTAGTTAACCTACAAAATATTGAATTTTAGTTAAATGCTCTATGTACTAAGTTTGTACTCTTTAATGTTGTTTAAAATATTTAGCCACATTCTAAATTTGTATTAATGTATTCTTAACTATCTTCAAGTTACATTTACATAATTTAAATTTTAACAATTAATTTAGTTTAAATTCATATATTGCTTGAATAAGTGGATTAACCACTATATAATCACTATTATCTAGAAAACGGAGACAAAAGGTTCTAACCTATTTTACCATCATAATATGACAGTGGAGGATGCAAAATGCAATAAAACAATATTGTCATATTTTTGAATTTAACTCAAAATTTGTAGGTTAACCCTACTAAAATATTGAATTTTCGTTAAATGCTCTATGTATCAAGTTTGTACTCTTTAGTTGTTTAAAATATTTAGCCACATTCTAAATTTGTATTAATGTATTCTTAACTATTTTCAAGTTACATTTACATAATTTAAATTTTTAACAATTAATTTAGTTTAAATTCATATATTGCTTGAATAAGTGGATTAACCACTATATAATCACTATTATCTAGAAAACGGAGACAAAAAGGTTCCTAACCTATTTTACCATCATAATATGACAGTGGAGGATGCAAAATGCAATAAAACAATATTGTCATATTTTTGAATTTTACTCAAAATTTGTAGGTTAACCCTACGAAAATATTGAATTTTCATAAATGCTCTATGTAATCAAGTTTGTACTCTTTAGTGTTGTTTAAAATATTTAGCCACATTCTAAATTTGTATTAATGTATTCTTAACTATCTTTCAAGTTACATTTACATAATTTAAATTTTAACAATTAATTTAGTTTAAATTCATATATTGCTTGAATAAGTGGATTAACCACTATATAATCACTATTATCTAGAAAACGGAGAACAAAAGGTTCCTAACCTATTTTACCATCATAATATGACAGTGGAGGATGCAAAATGCAATAAAACAATATTGTCATATTTTTGAATTTACCCAAAATTTGTAGGTTAACCCTATAAAATATTGAATTTTCTTAAATGCTCTATGTAATCAAGTTTGTACTTTTATTGTTGTTTAAAATATTTAGCCACATTCTAAATTTGTATTAATGTATTCTTAACTATCTTTCAAGTTACATGTACATAATTTAAATTTTAACAATTAATTTAGTTTAAATTCATATATTGCTTGAATAAGGATTAACCACTATATAATCACTATTATCTAGAAAACGGAGACAAAAGGTTCCTAACCTATTTTACCATCATAATATGACAGTGGAGGATGCAAAATGCAATAAAACAATATTGTCATATTTTTGAATTTTACTCAAAATTTGTAGGTTAACCCCTACAAAATATTGAATTTTCTTAAATGCTCTATGTATCAAGTTTGTACTCTTGTTGTTTAAAATATTTAGCCACATTCTAAATTTGTATTAATGTATTCTTAACTATTTTCAAGTTACATTTACATAATTTAAATTTTAACAATTAATTTAGTTTAAATTCATATATTGCTTGAATAAGTGGATTAACCACTATATAATAACTATTATCTAGAAAAACGGAGACAAAAAAGGTTCCTAACCTATTTTACCCTCATAATATGACAGTGGAGGATGCAAAATGCAATAAAACAATATTGTCATATTTTTGAATTTTACTCAAAATTTGTAGGTTAACCCTACTAAAAATATTGAATTTTCGTTAAATGCTCTATGTATTGAAGTTTATACACTTTAGTGTTGTTTAAAAATATTTAGCCACATTCTAAATTTGTATTAATGTATTCTTAACTATCTTTCAAGTTACATTTACATAATTTAAATTTTAACAATTAATTTAGTTTAAATTCATATATTGCTTGAATAAGTGGATTAACCACTATATAATCACTATTATCTAGAAAACGGAGACAAAAAGGTTCCTAACCTATTTTACCATCATAATATGACAGTGGAGGATGAAAAATGCAATAAAACAATATTGTCATATTTTTGAATTTAACTCAAAATTTGTAGTTAACCCCTACGAAAATATTGAATTTTGTTAAATGCTCTATGTATCAAGTTTGTACTCTTTATTGTTGTTTAAAATATTTAGCCACATTCTAAATTTGTATTAATGTATTCTTAACTATCTTTCAAGTTACATTTACATAATTTAAATTTTAACAATTAATTTAGTTTAAATTCATATATTGCTTGAATAAGTGGATTAACCACTATATAATCACTATTATCTAGAAAACGCAAAAAGGTTTCTAACCTATTTTACCATCATAATATGACAGTGGAGGATGCAAAATGCAATAAAACAATATTGTCATATTTTTTGAATTTAACTCAAAATTTGTAGGTTAACCTACTAAAATATTGAATTTTCGTTAAATGCTCTATGTAAAGTTTGTACTCTTTATGTTGTTTAAAAATATTTAGCCACATTCTAAATTTGTATTAATGTATTCTTAACTATATTTCAAGTTACATTTACATAATTTAAATTTTAACAATTAATTTAGTTTAAATTCATATATTGCTTGAATAAGTGGATTAACCACTATATAATCACTATTATCTAGAAAACGGAGACAAAAAGGTTCTAACCTATTTTACCATCATAATATGACAGTGGAGGATGCAAAATGCAATAAAACAATATTGTCATATTTTTGAATTTTACTCAAAATTTGTAGGTTAACCCCAGAAAATATTGAATTTTTCGTTAAATGCTCTATGTAATAAGTTTGTACTCTAGTGTTGTTTAAAATATTTAGCCACATTCTAAATTTGTATTAATGTATTCTTAACTATCTTCAAGTTACATTTACATAATTTAAATTTTAACAATTAATTTAGTTTAAATTCATATATTGCTTGAATAAGTGGATTAACCACTATATAATCACTATTATCTAGAAAACGGAGACAAAAAGGTTCCTAACCTATTTTACCATCATAATATGACAGTGGAGGATGCAAAATGCAATAAAACAATATTGTCATATTTTTGAATTTTACTCAAAATTTGTAGGTTAACCCTCAAAATATTGAATTTTTCGTTAAATGCTCTATGTAATCAAGTTTGTACTTTTAATGTTGTTTAAAATATTTAGCCACATTCTAAATTTGTATTAATGTATTCTTAACTATCTTTCAAGTTACATTTACATAATTTAAATTTTAACAATTAATTTAGTTTAAATTCATATATTGCTTGAATAAGTGGATTAACCACTATATAATCACTATTATCTAGAAAACGAGACAAAAAGGTTCCTAACCTATTTTACCATCATAATATGACAGTGGAGGATGCAAAATGCAATAAAACAATATTGTCATATTTTTGAATTTTACTCAAAATTTGTAGGTTAACCCTAAAATATTGAATTTTCGTTAAATGCTCTATGTATCAAGTTTGTACACTTTAGTGTTGTTTAAAAATATTTAGCCACATTCTAAATTTGTATTAATGTATTCTTAACTATCTTCAAGTTACATTTACATAATTTAAATTTTAACAATTAATTTAGTTTAAATTCATATATTGCTTGAATAAGTGGATTAACCACTATATAATCACTATTATCTAGAAAACGGAGACAAAAAGGTTCCTAACCTATTTTACCATCATAATATGACAGTGGAGGATGAAAATGCAATAAAACAATATTGTCATATTTTTGAATTTTACTCAAAATTTGTAGGTTAACCCCTACGAAAATATTGAATTTTCGTTAAATGCTCTATGTAATCAAGTTTGTACTTTTAGTGTTGTTTAAAAATATTTAGCCACATTCTAAATTTGTATTAATGTATTCTTAACTATCTTTCAAGTTACATTTACATAATTTAAATTTTAACAATTAATTTAGTTTAAATTCATATATTGCTTGAATAAGTGGATTAACCACTATATAATCACTATTATCTAGAAAACGGAGACAAAAAGGTTCCTAACCTATTTTACCATCATAATATGACAGTGGAGGATGCAAAATGCAATAAAACAATATTGTCATATTTTGAATTTTACTCAAAATTTGTAGGTTAACCCTACAAAATATTGAATTTTAGTTAAATGCTCTATGTATCAAGTTTGTACTTTTATTGTTGTTTAAAATATTTAGCCACATTCTAAATTTGTATTAATGTATTCTTAACTATCTTTCAAGTTACATTTACATAATTTAAATTTTAACAATTAATTTAGTTTAAATTCATATATTGCTTGAATAAGTGGATTAACCACTATATAATCACTATTATCTAGAAAACGGAGACAAAAGGTTTCTAACCTATTTTACCATCATAATATGACAGTGGAGGATGCAAAATGCAATAAAACAATATTGTCATATTTTTGAATTTTACTGTAGGTTAACCCTACTAAAATATTGAATTTTCGTTAAATGCTCTATGTAATAAGTTTGTACACTTTAGTGTTGTTTAAAATATTTAGCCACATTCTAAATTTGTATTAATGTATTCTTAACTATCTTTCAAGTTACATTTACATAATTTAAATTTTTAACAATTAATTTAGTTTAAATTCATATATTGCTTGAATAAGTGGATTAACCACTATATAATCACTATTATCTAGAAAACGAGACAAAAAGGTTCCTAACCTATTTTACCATCATAATATGACAGTGGAGGATGCAAAATGCAATAAAACAATATTGTCATATTTTTGAATTTTACTCAAAATTTGTAGGTTAACCCTACTAAAATATTGAATTTTTCTTAAATGCTCTATGTATCGAAGTTTGTTTTATTGTTGTTTAAAATATTTAGCCACATTCTAAATTTGTATTAATGTATTCTTAACTATATTTCAAGTTACATTTACATAATTTAAATTTTTAACAATTAATTTAGTTTAAATTCATATATTGCTTGAATAAGTGGATTAACCACTATATAATCACTATTATCTAGAAAACGGAGACAAAAGGTTTCTAACCTATTTTACCATCATAATATGACAGTGGAGGATGCAAAATGCAATAAAACAATATTGTCATATTTTTGAATTTTACTCAAAATTTGTAGGTTAACCCCTACGAAAATATTGAATTTTAGTTAAATGCTCTATAATCAAGTTTGTACTCTTTAATGTTGTTTAAAATATTTAGCCACATTCTAAATTTGTATTAATGTATTCTTAACTATCTTTCAAGTTACATTTACATAATTTAAATTTTTAACAATTAATTTAGTTTAAATTCATATATTGCTTGAATAAGTGGATTAACCACTATATAATCACTATTATCTAGAAAACGGAGACAAAAAGGTTCCTAACCTATTTTACCATCATAATATGACAGTGGAGGATGCAAAATGCAATAAAACAATATTGTCATATTTTTGAATTTTACTCAAAATTTGTAGGTTAACCCTACTAAAATATTGAATTTTCGTTAAATGCTCTATGTAATCAAGTTTGTACACTTTAGTGTTGTTTAAAAATATTTAGCCACAGTCTAAATTTGTATTAATGTATTCTTAACTATCTTTCAAGTTACATTTACATAATTTAAATTTTAACAATTAATTTAGTTTAAATTCATATATTGCTTGAATAAGTGGATTAACCACTATATAATCACTATTATCTAGAAAACGGAGACAAAAAGGTTCCTAACCTATTTTACCATCATAATATGACAGTGGAGGATGCAAAATGCAATAAAACAATATTGTCATATTTTTGAATTTTACTCAAAATTTGTAGGTTAACCCCACTAAAATATTGAATTTTTCTAAATGCTCTATGTATCAAGTTTGTACTCTTTATGTTGTTTAAAATATTTAGCCACATTCTAAATTTGTATTAATGTATTCTTAACTATCTTTCAAGTTACATTTACATAATTTAAATTTTAACAATTAATTTAGTTTAAATTCATATATTGCTTGAATAAGTGGATTAACCACTATATAATCACTATTATCTAGAAAACGGAGACAAAAAGGTTCTAACCTATTTTACCATCATAATATGACAGTGGAGGATGCAAAATGCAATAAAACAATATTGTCATATTTTTGAATTTTACTCAAAATTTAGGTTAACCCTACGAAAATATTGAATTTTTCGTTAAATGCTCTATGTAATGAAGTTTGTACTCTTGTTGTTTAAAAATATTTAGCCACATTCTAAATTTGTATTAATTTTCTATATCTTTCAAGTTACATTTACATAATTTAAATTTTAACAATTAATAGTTTAAATTCATATATTGGATTAACCACTATATAATCACTATTATCTAGAAAACGGAGACAAAAAGGTTCCTAACCTATTTTACATCATAATATGACAGTGGAGGATGCAAAATGCAATAAAACAATATTGTCATATTTTGAATTTTACTCAAAATTTGTAGGTTAACCCTACGAAAATATTGAATTTTCGTTAAATGCTCTATGTACTGAAGTTTGTACTCTTTAATGTTGTTTAAAAATATTTAGCCACATTCTAAATTTGTATTAATGTATTCTTAACTATCTTTCAAGTTACATTTACATAATTTAAATTTTAACAATTAATTTAGTTTAAATTCATATATTGCTTGAATAAGTGGATTAACCACTATATAATCACTATTATCTAGAAAACGGAGACAAAAAGGTTCTAACCTATTTTACCATCATAATATGACAGTGAGGATGCAAAATGCAATAAAACAATATTGTCATATTTTTGAATTTTACTCAAAATTTGTAGGTTAACCCTACTAAAATATTGAATTTTTCTTAAATGCTCTATGTACAAGTTTGTACTTTAGTGTTGTTTAAAAATATTTAGCCACATTCTAAATTGTATTAATGTATTCTTAACTATCTTTCAAGTTACATTTACATAATTTAAATTTTTAACAATTAATTTAGTTTAAATTCATATATTGCTTGAATAAGTGGATTAACCACTATATAATCACTATTATCTAGAAAACGGAGACAAAAGGTTCCTAACCTATTTTACCATCATAATATGACAGTGGAGGATGCAAAATGCAATAAAACAATATTGTCATATTTTTGAATTTTACTCAAAATTTGTAGTTAACCCACTAAAAAATATTGAATTTTCGTTAAATGCTCTATGTACTGAAGTTTGTACTTTTAGTGTTGTTTAAAATATATTTAGCCACATTCTAAATTTGTATTAATGTATTCTTAACTATCTTTCAAGTTACATTTACATAATTTAAATTTTTAACAATTAATTTAGTTTAAATTCATATATTGCTTGAATAAGTGGATTAACCACTATATAATCACTATTATCTAGAAAAACGGAGACAAAAGGTTCTAACCTATTTTACCATCATAATATGACAGTGGAGGATGCAAAATGCAATAAAACAATATTGTCATATTTTTTGAATTTACTCAAAATTTGTAGGTTAACCCTACTAAAATATTGAATTTTCGTTAAATGCTCTATGTAATCAAGTTTGTACTCTTAATGTTGTTTAAAATATTTAGCCACATTCTAAATTTGTATTAATGTATTCTTAACTATCTTTCAAGTTACATTTACATAATTTAAATTTTTAACAATTAATTTAGTTTAAATTCATATATTGCTTGAATAAGTGGATTAACCACTATATAATCACTATTATCTAGAAAAACGGAGACAAAAAAGGTTCCTAACCTATTTTACCATCATAATATGACAGTGGAGGATGCAAAAATGCAATAAAACAATATTGTCATATTTTTTGAATTTAACTCAAAATTTGTAGGTTAACCCCTACGAAAATATTGAATTTTTCGTTAAATGCTCTATGTACTGAAGTTTGTACTCTTTAGTGTTGTTTAAAAATATTTAGCCACATTCTAAATTTGTATTAATGTATTCTTAACTATCTTTCAAGTTACATTTACATAATTTAAATTTTTAACAATTAATTTAGTTTAAATTCATATATTGCTTGAATAAGTGGATTAACCACTATATAATCACTATTATCTAGAAAAACGGAGACAAAAAAGGTTCCTAACCTATTTTACCATCATAATATGACAGTGGAGGATGCAAAAATGCAATAAAACAATATTGTCATATTTTTTGAATTTTACTCAAAATTTGTAGGTTAACCCCTACGAAAATATTGAATTTTCTAAATGCTCTATGTAATCAAGTACTCTTGTTGTTTAAAAATATTTAGCCACATTCTAAATTTGTATTAATGTATTCTTAACTATCTTTCAAGTTACATTTACATAATTTAAATTTTTAACAATTAATTTAGTTTAAATTCATATATTGCTTGAATAAGTGGATTAACCACTATATAATCACTATTATCTAGAAAAACGGACAAAAAAGGTTCCTAACCTATTTTACCATCATAATATGACAGTGGAGGATGCAAAAATGCAATAAAACAATATTGTCATATTTTTGAATTTTACTCAAAATTTGTAGGTTAACCCTACGTAAAATATTGAATTTTCTAAATGCTCTATGTAAAGTTTGTACTTTTAGTGTTGTTTAAAATATTTAGCCACATTCTAAATTTGTATTAATGTATTCTTAACTATCTTTCAAGTTACATTTACATAATTTAAATTTTAACAATTAATTTAGTTTAAATTCATATATTGCTTGAATAAGTGGATTAACCACTATATAATCACTATTATCTAGAAAAACGGACACAAAGAAGTTCTAACCTATTTTACCATCATAATATGACAGTGGAGGATGCAAAATGCAATAAAACAATATTGTCATATTTTTGAATTTACTCAAAATTTGTAGGTTAACCCCAAAAATATTGAATTTTTCGTTAAATGCTCTATGTAATCAAGTTTGTACTCTTTATTGTTGTTTAAAATATTTAGCCACATTCTAAATTTGTATTAATGTATTCTTAACTATCTTTCAAGTTACATTTACATAATTTAAATTTTTAACAATTAATTTAGTTTAAATTCATATATTGCTTGAATAAGTGGATTAACCACTATATAATCACTATTATCTAGAAAACGGAGACAAAAAGGTTCCTAACCTATTTTACCATCATAATATGACAGTGGAGGATGCAAAATGCAATAAAACAATATTGTCATATTTTTGAATTTTACTCAAAATTTGTAGGTTAACCCCTGAAATATTGAATTTTCGTTAAATGCTCTATGTAAGTTTGTACTCTTTAGTGTTGTTTAAAAATATTTAGCCACATTCTAAATTTGTATTAATGTATTCTTAACTATCTTCAAGTTACATTTACATAATTTAAATTTTTAACAATTAATTTAGTTTAAATTCATATATTGCTTGAATAAGTGGATTAACCACTATATAATCACTATTATCTAGAAAACGGAGACAAAAAAGGTTCCTAACCTATTTTACCATCATAATATAGTGGAGGATGCAAAATGCAATAAAACAATATTGTCATATTTTTGAATTTTACTCAAAATTGTAGGTTAACCCTACTAAAATATTGAATTTTTCGTTAAATGCTCTATGTACAAGTTTTACTTTTAATGTTGTTTAAAATATTTAGCCACATTCTAAATTTGTATTAATGTATTCTTAACTATCTTTCAAGTTACATTTACATAATTTAAATTTTTAACAATTAATTTAGTTTAAATTCATATATTGCTTGAATAAGTGGATTAACCACTATATAATCACTATTATCTAGAAAACGGAGACAAAAAGGTTCCTAACCTATTTTACCATCATAATATGACAGTGGAGGATGCAAATGTAAAACAATATTGTTTTTTTGAATTTACTCAAAATTTGTAGGTTAACCCCTAAAATATTGAATTTTCGTAAATGCTCTATGTAATCAAGTTTGTACTTTTGTTGTTTAAAATATTTAGCCACATTCTAAATTTGTATTAATGTATTCTTAACTATCTTTCAAGTTACATTTACATAATTTAAATTTTAACAATTAATTTAGTTTAAATTCATATATTGCTGAATAAGTGGATTAACCACTATATAATCACTATTATCTAGAAAACGGAGACAAAAAGGTTCCTAACCTATTTTACCATCATAATATGACAGTGGAGGATGAAAATGCAATAAAACAATATTGTCATATTTTTGAATTTACCTCAAAATTTGTAGGTTAACCCTACTAAAATATTGAGTTTCGCTAAATGCTCTATGTAATCAAGTTTGTACTTTTAGTGTTTTTAAAAATATTTAGCCACATTCTAAATTTGTATTAATGTATTCTTAACTATCTTTCAAGTTACATTTACATAATTTAAATTTTTAACAATTAATTTAGTTTAAATTCATATATTGCTTGAATAAGTGGATTAACCACTATATAATCACTATTATCTAGAAAACGGAGACAAAAAAGGTTCCTAACCTATTTTACCATCATAATATGACAGTGGAGGATGCAAAATGCAATAAAACAATATTGTCATATTTTTGAATTTTACTCAAAATTTGTATTAACCCTACTAAAATATTGAATTTTTTCGTTAAATGCTCTATGTAATCAAGTTTGTACTCTTTATGTTGTTTTAAAATATTTAGCCACATTCTAAATTTGTATTAATGTATTCTTAACTATCTTTCAAGTTACATTACATAATTTAAATTTTAACAATTAATTTAGTTTAAATTCATATATTGCTTGAATAAGTGGATTAACCACTATATAATCACTATTATCTAGAAAACGGAGACAAAAAGGTTCCTAACCTATTTTACCATCATAATATGACAGTGGAGGATGCAAAATGCAATAAAACAATATTGTCATATTTTTGAATTTTACTCAAAATTTGTAGTTAACCCTACGAAAATATTGAAATTTCGTTAAATGCTCTATGTAATCAAGTTTGTACTCTTGTTGTTTAAAATATTTAGCCACATTCTAAATTTGTATTAATGTATTCTTAACTATCTTCAAGTTACATTTACATAATTTAAATTTTTAACAATTAATTTAGTTTAAATTCATATATTGCTTGAATAAGTGGATTAACCACTATATAATCACTATTATCTAGAAAACGAGACAAAAAAGGTTCCTAACCTATTTTACCATCATAATATGACAGTGGAGGATGCAAAATGCAATAAAACAATATTGTCATTTTTTTGAATTTTACTCAAAATTTGTAGAACCCTCACTAAAATATTGAATTTTTCGCTAAATGCTCTATGTAATCAAGTTTGTACTCTATTTGTTGTTTAAAAATATTTAGCCACATTCTAAATTTGTATTAATGTATTCTTAACTATATTTCAAGTTACATGTACATAATTTAAATTTTTAACAATTAATTTAGTTTAAATTCATATATTGCTTGAATAAGTGGATTAACCACTATATAATCACTATTATCTAGAAAACGGAGACAAAAAAGGTTTCTAACCTATTTTACCATCATAATATGACAGTGAGGATGCAAAATGCAATAAAACAATATTGTCATATTTTGAATTTAACTCAAAATTTAGGTTAACCCTACTTAAAAATATTGAATTTTTCTAAATGCTCTGTACAAGTTTAAACTTTTAGTGTTGTTTAAAAATATTTAATACATTCTAAATTTGTATTAATGTATTCTTAACTATATTTCAAGTTACATTTACATAATTTAAATTTTTAACAATTAATTTAGTTTAAATTCATATATGCTTGAATAAGTGGATTAACCACTATATAATCACTATTATCTAGAAAAACGGATACAAAAGGTTCCTAACCTATTTTACCATCATAATGACAGTGGAGGATGAAAAATGCAATAAAACAATATTGTCATATTTTTTGAATTTTACTCAAAAGTATAACCCCTAACAAAATATTGTTTTAAATGCTCTATGTAATCAAGTTTGTACTCTTTAGTGTTTAAAAATATTTAGCCACATTCTAAATTTGTATTAATGTATTCTTAACTATCTTTCAAGTTACATTTACATAATTTAATTTTTAATTAATTTAGTTTAAATTATATTGCTTGAATAAGTGGATTAACCACTATATAATCACTATTATCTGTAAAAACTGAGACAAAAAGGTTCCTAACCTATTTTACCATCATAATATGACAGGAGGATGCAAAATGCAATAAAACAATATTTCATATTTTGAATTTTACTCAAAATTTGTAGGTTAACCCCTACAAAAAATATTGAATTTTCAAATGCTCTGTAATCAAGTTACTCTTTGTTGTTTAAAAATATTTAGCCACATTCTAAATTTGTATTAATGTATTCTTACTATATTTCAAGTTACATTTACATAATTTAAATTTTTAACAATTAATTTAGTTTAAATTCATATATTGTTTGAATAAGTGGATTAACCACTATATAATCACTATTATCTAGAAAACGGAGACAAAAAAGGTTCCTAACCTATTTTACCATCATAATATGACAGTGGAGGATGCAAAATGCAATAAAACAATATTGTTCATATTTTGAATTTTACTCAAAATTTGTAGGTTAACCTACGAAAAATACTTTATTCAGTTTTGAATATTTGCCACATTCATTTGATGTATTCACATTAAATTTTAATTTAAATTTTTAACAATTAATTTAGTTTAAATTCATATTGCTTGAATAAGTGGATTAACCACTATATAATCACTATTATCTAGAAAACGGAGACAAAAAAAGGTTCCTAACCTATTTTACCATCATAATATGACAGTGGAGGATGCAAAATGCAATAAAACAATATTGTCATATTTTGAATTTTACTCAAAATTTTGTAGTTAACCCCTACTAAAATATTGAATTTTTCAAGTAAATGCTCTATAATTGAAGTTTGTACTTTTATTGTTGTTTAAAATATTTAGCCACATTCTAAATTTGTATTAATGTATTCTAACTATATTTTCAAGTTACATGTACATAATTTAAATTTTAACAATTAATTTAGTTTAAATTATATTGTTTAATAAGTGGATTAACCACTATATAATCACTATTATCTAGAAAAACGGAGACAAAAAAGGTTCTAACCTATTTTACCATCATAATATGACAGGAGGATGCAAATGCATAAAACAATATTGTCATTTTTTGAATTTTACTCAAAATTTGTTAACCTCTACTAAAATATTGAATTTTTCAGTTAAATGCTCTATGTAATAAGTTTGTACTCTTTTAGTGTTGTTTAAAATATTTAGCCACATTCTAAATTTGTATTAATGTATTTTTAACTATCTTTCAAGTTACATGTACATAATTTAAATTTTAACAATTAATTTAGTTTAAATTCATATATTGCTTGAATAAGTGGATTAACCACTATATAATCACTATTATCTAGAAAACTGACAAAAGTTTCTAACCTATTTTACCATCATAATATGACAGTAATGCAAAATGCAATAAAACAATATTGTCATATTTTGAATTTAACTCAAAATTAGAGTTAACCCACTGCAAAATATTGAATTTTTCAAATGCTCTATGTACTGAAGTTTGTACTTTTTAATGTTGTTTAAAATATTTAGCCACATTCTAAATTTGTATTAATGTATTCTTAACTATATTTCAAGTTACATTTACATAATTTAAATTTTTAACAATTAATTTAGTTTAAATTCATATATTGCTTGAATAAGTGGATTAACCACTATATAATCACTATTATCTAGAAAAACGGAGACAAAAAAGGTTTCTAACCTATTTTACCATCATAATATGACAGTGGAGGATGCAAAAATGCAATAAAACAATATTGTCATTTTTTTGAATTTTACTCAAAATTTGTAGGTTAACCCCTTACTAAAATATTGAATTTTTCAAGAAATGCTCTTATGTAATTGAAGTTTGTACTCTTTAGTGTTGTTTAAAAATATTTAGCCACATTCTAAATTTGTATTAATGTATTCTTAACTATCTTTCAAGTTACATTTACATAATTTAAATTTTTAACAATTAATTTAGTTTAAATTCATATATTGCTTGAATAAGTGGATTAACCACTATATAATCACTATTATCTAGAAAAACGGAGACAAAAAAGGTTCCTAACCTATTTTACCATCATAATATGACAGTGGAGGATGCAAAAATGCAATAAAACAATATTGTCATATTTTTTGAATTTTACTCAAAATTTGTAGGTTAACCCCTACGAAAATATTGAATTTTTCGTTAAATGCTCTATGTACTGAAGTGTACTCTTTAATGTTGTTTAAAAATATTTAGCCACATTCTAAATTTGTATTAATGTATTCTTAACTATATTTCAAGTTACATTTACATAATTTAAATTTTAAATATTAATTTAATGTTTAAACTATATTGTCAATAAGTGGATTAACCACTATATAATCACTATTATCTAGAAAAACCGAGACAAAAAGGTTCCTAACCTATTTTACCATCATAATATGACAGTGGAGGATGCAAAAATGCAATAAAACAATATTGTCATATTTTTTGAATTTTACTCAAAATTTGTAGGTTAACCCCTACGAAAATATTGAATTGTTCGTTAAATGCTCTATGTACTGAAGTTTATACACTTTAGTGTTGTTTAAAAATATTTAGCCACATTCTAAATTTGTATTAATGTATTCTTAACTATCTTTCAAGTTACATTTACATAATTTAAAATTTTAACAATTAATTTAGTTTAAATTCATATATTGCTCAATAAGTGGATTAACCACTATATAATCACTATTATCTAGAAAACGGAGACAAAAAAAGGTTCCTAACTTATTTACATCATAATATGACAGTGGAGGATGAAAAAATGCAATAAAACAATATTGTCATATTTTTTGAATTTAATCAAAATTTGTAGTTAACCCCAAAATATTGAATTTTCTAAATGCTCTATGTACCTAAGTTTGTACTTTAATGTTGTTTAAAATATTTAGCCACATTCTAAATTTGTATTAATGTATTCTTAACTATATTTCAAGTTACATGTACATAATTTAAATTTTTAACAATTAATTTAGTTTAAATTCATATATTGCTTGAATAAGGGATTAACCACTATATAATCACTATTATCTAGAAAACGGAGACAAAAAAGGTTTCTAACCTATTTTACCATCATAATATGACAGTGGAGGATGAAAATGCATAAAACAATATTGTTATATTTTTTGAATTTTACTCAAAATTTGTAGTTAACCCTCACTAAAATATTGAATTTTTCAAGTAAATGCCTATGTAATCAAGTTTGTACTTTAGTGTTGTTTAAAAATATTTAGCCACATTCTAAATTTGTATTAATGTATTCTTAACTATCTTTCAAGTTACATTTACATAATTTAATTTTAACAATTAATTTAGTTTAAATTCATATATTGCTCGAATAAGTGGATTAACCACTATATAATCACTATTATCAGAAAACGGAGACAAAAAAGGTTCTAACCTATTTACCATCATATGACAGTGGAGGATGCAAAATGCAATAAAACAATATTGTCATATTTTTTGAATTTTACTCAAAATTTGTAGAAGTTAACCCCACTAAAAATATTGAATTTAAATGCTCTATAATCAAGTTTGTACTCTTTGTTGTTTAAAAATATTTAGCCACATTCTAAATTTGTATTAATGTATTCTTAACTATCTTTCAAGTTACATTTACATAATTTAAATTTTTAACAATTAATTTAGTTTAAATTATATTGCTTGAATAAGTGGATTAACCACTATATAATCACTATTATCTAGAAAACGACAAAAAGGTTCCTAACCTATTTTACCATCATAATATGACAGTGGAGGATGCAAAAATGCAATAAAACAATATTGTCATATTTTTTGAAATTTACTCAAAATTTGTAGGTTAACCCCTACAAAATATTGAATTTTTCATTAAATGCTCTATGTAATCAAGTTTATACTCTTTAGTGTTGTTTAAAATATTTAGCCACATTCTAAATTTGTATTAATGTATTCTTAACTATCTTTCAAGTTACATTTACATAATTTAAATTTTTAACAATTAATTTAGTTTAAATTCATATATTGCTTGAATAAGTGGATTAACCACTATATAATCACTATTATCTAGAAAAACTGAGACAAAAAAGGTTCCTAACCTATTTTACCATCATAATATGACAGTGAGGATGCAAAATGCAATAAAACAATATGTCATATATTTTGAATTTTACTCAAAATTTGTTAACCTACGAAAAATATTGAATTTTCGTTAAATGCTCTATGTAATTGAAGTTTGTACTTTTTTGTTGTTTAAAAATATTTAGCACATTCTAAATTTGTATTAATGTATTCTTAACTATCTTTCAAGTTACATTTACATAATTTAAAATAACAATTAATTTAGTTTAAATTCATATATTGCTTGAATAAGTGATTAACCACTATATAATCACTATTATCAAGAAAACTGAGACAAAAAAGGTTTCTAACCTATTTTACCATCATAAGTGACAAAGGAGGATGAAAAAATGCAATAGCAATGAGCTACGTAACTGAACGAAGGTTCA
>JAEACV010000235.1:0-27440 GCA_016432835.1 Brassica nigra
AGTTATACACGCTAGGGATGTATTTATATACACATTTTAATGGGACCGATAGTTACTTAGAATGCAAGCAGTGTACCTAGTTAGCTATACATGGCAACCAGGTCAACTATGATCGGCGGGATCTTAATCCCTTTAAAATCAAGGGTTGCTGTGCAGCTCGCTTGCCATTAGCCCGCTGAATGATTTTAATTGTCTTGCTGTGTTCTTTTGTGTTTTCACCTGCCATTGATACTGTGGTTCTAAAGGACCTTCTTAAAGCTAAAATAATTTTAAAAACCTTTGCAAAAAAAGAAATAAAAATTCTATTCATATGAATAAGTGTATTTCATTTAAAAAAAAAACTACGTAAAAAAAAGGTTAAAGAGCCATTTTTAAATTAAAAATTATGCCTCTATTATCAGATACTGTATTTTACTCTATTTTAGAGTTAAAATAGCTATGGCTGGAGATGCTCATAGAATTTCTTAAGTGTACATAGTTATACACGTAGGGATGTATTTATATGCACATTTTAATGGGACCCAATAGTTACTTAGAATTGCTTAGGTGTTAGTTAGTTATACATGGCAACGCAACAGCCTGTGATCGGCTGGGGATCTTAATCCCTTTAAAATTGGCCAAGCGGTGGCAGTCCTGGCTCTCCGCTTGCCATTAGCCTGCAAATGATTTTACTGTCTTCCCAGTGTTTCTTTTTGTGTTTTCCAAACCTGCCATTAATACTAGGGTTCTAAAGGACCTTCTGAAAGCTAAAATAATTTTAAAAACCTTTGCAGCAAAGAAATAAAATTCTATTCATATGAATAAGTTTCATTTTTTTAAAACCTACGGTAAAAAACAAGTTAAAGAGCCATTTTAAATTAAAAATTATGCCTCTATTATCGATACAGTATTTTACTCTATTTTAGAGTTAAAAATAGCTATGGCTGGAGATGCTCATAGAATTTCTTAAGTGTACTTAGTTATACACATTGGGATGTATTTATATGCACATTTTAATGGGACCCTATAGTTACTTAGAATTGCTTAGTGTACCTAGTTAGTTATACATGGTGCAAAGCCTATGATCTACCGGGATCTTAATCCCTTTAAAATTGGTCAAGGGTGGCCGCCTCCTTGCCATTAGCTCTCAAATGATTTTACTGCGTCAGTGTTTCTTTTGTGTTTTTAAGACCTGCCAGTGATACTAGGGTTCTAAAGGACCTTCTTAAAGCTAAAATAAATTTAAAAACCTTTGCAGCAAAAGAAATAAAAATTCTATTCATTTAATAAGTGTATTTCATTTTAAAAAAAACTACGGTAAAAAACAAGTTAAAGAGCCATTTTAAATTAAAATTATGCTTATATTATCGATATCAGATTTTACTCTATTTTAGAGTTAAAATAGTAGCTATGGCTGGAGATGCTCTTAGAATTTTAGGTGTACCCAGTTATACACGAGGGATGTATTTATATACACATTTTAATGGGACCAGATAGTTACTTAGAATTGCTTAGGTGTAACTAGTTAGTTATACATGGCAACACAACAGCCTATGATCGGCCGGGATCTTAATCCCTTTAAAATTGGTCAAGCGTGGCAGTCCCGGCTCTCCGCTTATTAGCCCTGATTTTACGTTTGCCGTTTCTTTTGTGTTTTTAAGACCTGCCAGTGATACTAGGGTTCTAAAGGACCTTCTTAAAGCTAAAATAATTTTAAAACCTTCAGCAAAAAGAAATAAAATTCTATTCATATAATAAGTGTATTTCATTTAAAAAAAACTACGTAAAAAAACAAGTTAAAGAGCCATTTTTAAATTAAAATTATGCCTATATTATCGATACAGATTTTACTCTATTTTAGAGTTAAAAAAATAGCTATATGGAGATGCTCTTAGAATTTTAGGTACCTAGTTATACACGAGGGATGTATTTATATACACATTTTAATGGGACCAATAGTTACTTAGAATTGCTTAGGTGTACCTAGTTAGTTATACATGGCAACACAACACTATGATCTGGGATCTTAATCCCTTTAAAATTGGTCCTGTGGCAGTCCGGCTCCATTAGCCTCAAATGATTTTACTGTCTTGCCATGTTTCTTTTTGTGTTTTTCAGACCTGCCAGGATACTAGGTTCTAAAGACCTTCTTAAAGCTAAAATAATTTTAAAACCTTTGCAGCAAAGAAATAAAAATTCTATTCATATGAATAAGTGTATTTCATTTAAAAAAACTACGGTAAAAAAAGTTAAAGAGCCATTTTAAATTAAAAATTATGCCTCTATTATCGATACTGTATTTTACTCTATTTTAGAGTTAAAATAGCTATGGAGATGCTCATAGAATTTTTAAGTGTACTTAGTTATACACGTAGGGATGTATTTATATGCACATTTTAATGGGACCCAATAGTTACTTAGAATTGCTTAGTGTACCTAGTTAGTTATACATGGCAACGCAACAGCCTATGATCTAGGGATCTTAATCCCTTTAAAATTGGTCAAGCTGGCAGTCCTGGCTCTTGCCATTAGCCTGCAAATGATTTTACTGCCTTGTCAGTGTTTTTTTTGTGTTTTAAGACCTGCCATTGATACTAGGGTTCTAAAGGACCTTCTTAAAGCTAAAATAATTTTAAAACCTTTGCAGCAAAAGAAATAAAAATTCTATTCATATGAATAAGTGTATTTCATTTAAAAAAACGGTAAAAAAACAAGTTAAAGAGCCATTTTAAATTAAAAATTATGCCTATATTATCGATATCAGATTTTACTCTATTTTAGAGTTAAAATAGCTATAGCTATGGAGATGCTCTTAGAATTTTTAGGTGTACCTTAGTTATACACGAGGGATGTATTTATATACACATTTTAATGGGACCAGATAGTTACTTAGAATTGCTTAGTGTACCTAGTTAGTTATACATGGCAACACAACAGCCTATGATCGGCTGGGATCTTAATCCCTTTAAAATTGGTCAAGCGTGGCAGTCCCTGCTCGCCGCTAGCCCTTAGCCCTGCCTTGTCGTGTTTCTTTTGTGTTTTAAGACCTGCCAGTGATACTAGGGTTCTAAAGGACCTTCTTAAAGCTAAAATAAATTTAAAACCTTTGCAGCAAAAGAAATAAAAATTCTATTCATTTAATAAGTGTATTTCATTAAAAAAACTACGGTAAAAAAAAAGTTAAAGAGCCATTTTAAATTAAAAATTATGCTTATATTATCGATATCAGATTTTACTCTATTTTAGAGTTAAAAAAGCTATGGCTGAGATGCTCTTAGAATTTCTTAGGTGTACCTAGTTATACACGTAGGGATGTATTTATATACACATTTTAATGGGACCAGATAGTTACTTAGAATTGCTTAGTGTACCTAGTTAGTTATACATGGCAACACAACAGCCTATGATCGGCTGGGATCTTAATCCCTTTAAAATTGGTCAAGGGTGGCAGTCCTGCTCGGCCATTAGCCTCAAATGATTTTACTGTCTTGCCGTTTTTTTTTGTGTTTTTCAGACCTGCTGATACTAGGGTTCTAAAGGACCTTCTTAAAGCTAAAATAATTTTAAAACCTTTGCAGCAAAAGAAATAAAAATTCTATTCATATGAATAAGTGTATTTCATTTTAAAAAAACTACGTAAAAAAACAAGTTAAAGAGCCATTTTAAATTAAAAATTATGCCTATATTATCGATACAGATTTTACTCTATTTTAGAGTTAAAATAGCTATGGCTGGAGATGCTCTTAGAATTTTTAGGTGTACCTAGTTATACACGTAGGATGTATTTATATACACATTTTAATGGGACCAATAGTTACTTAGAATTGCTTAGTGTACCTAGTTAGTTATACATGGCAACACAACAGCCTATGATCTGGGATCTTAATCCCTTTAAAATTGGTCAAGCGGTGGCAGTCCTGCTCCGCTTGCCATTAGCCTGCAAATGATTTTACTGTCTTGCCGTGTTTCTTTTGTGTTTTCAGACCTGCCATTGATACTAGGGTTCTAAAGGACCTTCTTAAAGCTAAAATAATTTTAAAACCTTTGCAGCAAAAGAAATAAAAATTCTATTCATATGAATAAGTGTATTTCATTTTAAAAAACTACGGTAAAAACAAGTTAAAGAGCCATTTTAAATTAAAAATTATGCCTCTATTATCGATAATCAGATTTTACTCTATTTTAGAGTTAAAAATAGCTATGGCTGGAGATGCTCATAGAATTTCTTAAGTGTACTTAGTTATACACGTAGGGATGTATTTATATGCACATTTTAATGGGACCCATAGTTACTTAGAATTGCTTAGGTGTACCTAGTTAGTTATACATGGCAACGCAACAGCCTATGATCGGTGGGATCTTAATCCCTTTAAAATTGGTCAAGCGTGGCAGTCCTGGCTCTCCGCTTGCCATTAGCCTGCAAATGATTTTACTGCCTGCCTGTTCTTTTGTGTTTTAAGACCTGCCATTAATACTAGGGTTCTAAAGGACCTTCTTAAAGCTAAAATAATTTTAAAAACCTTTGCAGCAAAAGAAATAAAAATTCTATTCATATGAATAAGTGTATTTCATTTTAAAACTACGGTAAAAAAAGTTAAAGAGCCATTTTAAATTAAAAATTATGCCTATATTATCGATATCAGATTTTACTCTATTTTAGAGTTAAAATAGCTATGGCTGAGATGCTCTTAATTTCTTAGGTGTACTTAGTTATACACGTAGGGATGTATTTATATACATTTTAATGGGACCAGATAGTTACTTAGAATTGCTTAGGTGTACCTAGTTAGTTATACATGGCAACGCAACAGCCTATGATCGGCTGGGGATCTTAATCCCTTTAAAATTGGTCAAGCGTGGCAGTCCCGCTCCGCTTGCCATTAGCCTGCCTTGTCGTGTTTCTTTTGTGTTTTTAAGACCTGCCGTGATACTAGGGTTCAAAGGAACTTCTTAAAGCTAAAATAATTTTAAAAACCTTTGCAGCAAAAGAAATAAAAATTCTATTCATTTAATAAGTGTATTTCATTTAAAAAAAACAACAGTAAAAAAAATAAGTTAAAGAGCCATTTTAAATTAAAAATTATGCTTATATTATCGATATCAGATTTTACTCTATTTTAGAGTTAAAAATAGCTATGGCTGGAGATGCTCTTAGAATTTCTTAGGTGTACCCAGTTATACACGTAGGGATGTATTTATATACACATTTTAATGGGACCAGATAGTTACTTAGAATTGCTTAGGTGTACCTAGTTAGTTATACATGGCAACACAACAGCCAATGATTGGCTGGGGATCTTAATCCCTTTAAAATTGGTCAAGCGGTGGCAGTCCTGCTCGCCATTAGCCTGCAAATGATTTTACTGCTCTTGCTGTTTCTTTTGTGTTTTTCAGACCTGCTGATACTAGGGTTCTAAAGGACCTTCTTAAAGCTAAAATAACTTTAAAAACCTTTGCAGCAAAAGAAATGAAAATTCTATTCATATGAATAAGTATATTTCATTTTAAAAAAAACTACGTAAAAAAAAGGTTAAAGAGCCATTTTTAAATTAAAAATTATGCCTATATTATCGATAATCAGATTTTACTCTATTTTAGAGTTAAAATAGCTATGGCTGGAGATGCTCTTAGAATTTCTTAGTGTACTTAGTTATACACGTAGGGATGTATTTATATACACATTTTAATGGGACCCAGATAGTTACTTAGAATTGCTTAGTGTACCTAGTTAGTTATACATGGCAACACAACAGCCTATGATCGGGGGGATCTTAATCCCTTTTAAATTGGCCAAGCGGTGGCGGTCCTTGCTCCCTGCCACTAGCCTGCAAATGATTTTACTGTCTTGCCTGTTTCTTTTGTGTTTTCAGACCTGCCATTGATACTAGGGTTCTAAAGGACCTTCTTAAAGCTAAAATAATTTTAAAACCTTTGCAGCAAAAGAAATAAAAATTCTATTCATATGAATAAGTGTATTTCATTTTAAAAAAACTACGTAAAAAACAAGTTAAAGAGCCATTTTAAATTAAAAATTATGCCTCTATTATCGATATCAGATTTTACTCTATTTTAGAGTTAAAAATAGCTATGGCTGGAGATGCTCATAGAATTTCTTAGTGTACTTAGTTATACACGTAGGGATGTATTTATATGCACATTTTAATGGGACCCTATAGTTACTTAGAATTGCTTAGGTGTACCTAGTTAGTTATACATGGCAACGCAACAGCCTATGATCGGTGGGATCTTAATCCCTTTAAAATTGGTCAAGCGTGGCAGTCCTGCTCGCTTGCCATTAGCCTGCAAATGATTTTACTGTCTTGTCGTTGTTTCTTTTGTGTTTTAAGACCTGCCAGTGATACTAGGGTTCTAAAGGACCTTCTTAAAGCTAAAATAAATTTAAAACCTTTGCAGCAAAAGAAATAAAAATTCTATTCATTTAATAAGTGTATTTCATTTAAAAAAAACTACGTAAAAAAAGTTAAAGAGCCATTTTAAATTAAAAATTATGCTTATATTATCGATATCGTATTTTACTCTATTTTAGAGTTAAAATAGGCTATGGCTGGAGATGCTCTTAGAATTTCTTAGGTGTACCTAGTTATACACGAGGGATGTATTTATATACACATTTTAATGGGACCAGATAGTTACTTAGAATTGCTTAGGTGTAACTAGTTAGTTATACATGGCAACACAACAGCCTATGATCGGTGGGATCTTAATCCCTTTAAAATTGGTCAAGTGGCAGTCCTGCTCGGCCATTTAAATTTTACCTTGTCGTTGTTTCTTTTGTGTTTTAAGACCGCCAGGATACTAGGGTTCTAAAGGACCTTCTTAAAGCTAAAATAAATTTAAAACCTTTGCAGCAAAAGAAATAAAAATTCTATTCATTTAATAAGTGTATTTCATTAAAAAAACTAAAAAAAAAACAAGTTAAAGAGCCATTTTAAATTAAAAATTATGCTTATATTATCGATATCAGATTTTACTCTATTTTAGAGTTAAAATAGCTATGGCTGGAGATGCTCTTAGAATTTCTTAGGTGTACCTAGTTATACACGTAGGGATGTATTTATATACACATTTTAATGGGACCAGATAGTTACTTAGAATTGCTTAGTGTACCTAGTTAGTTATACATGGCAACACAACAGCCTATATCGGCTGGGATCTTAATCCCTTTAAAATTGGTCAAGCGGTGGCAGTCCTGGCTCTCCGCTTGCCATTAGCCTCAAATGATTTTACTGTCTTGCCAGTTTTTTTTGTGTTTTCAGACCTGCCAGGATACTAGGGTTCTAAAGACCTTCTTAAAGGTAAAATAATTTTAAAACCTTTGCAGCAAAAGAAATAAAAATTCTATTCATATGAATAAGTGTATTTCATTTAAAAAAACTACGGTAAAAAACAAGTTAAAGAGCCATTTTAAATTAAAAATTATGCCTATATTATCGATATCAGATTTTACTCTATTTTAGAGTTAAAATAGCTATGGCTGGAGATGCTCTTAGAATTTCTTAAGTGTATTTAGTTATACACGTAGGGATGTATTTATATGCACATTTTAATGGGACCCAATAGTTACTTAGAATTGCTTAGTGTACCTAGTTAGTTATACATGGCAACGCAACAGCCTATGATCGGTGGGGATCTTAATCCCTTTAAAATTGGTCAAGCTGTGGCAGTCCTGGCTTGCCATTAGCCTGCAAATGATTTTACTGCCTTGCCAGTGTTTCTTTTGTGTTTTCAAACCTGCCATTAATACTAGGGTTCTAAAGGACCTTCTAGAAGCTAAAATAATTTTTAAAACCTTTGCAGCAAAAGAAATAAAAATTCTATTCATATGAATAAGTGTATTTTTTTTAAAACCCTACGGTAAAAACAAGTTAAAGAGCCATTTTAAATTAAAAATTATGCCTCTATTATCGATATCAGATTTTACTCTATTTTAGAGTTAAAATAGCTATGGCTGGAGATGCTCATAGAATTTTTAAGTGTACTTAGTTATACACGTGGGATGTATTTATATGCACATTTTAATGGGACCCTATAGTTACTTGGAATTGCTTAGGTGTACCTAGTTAGTTATACATGGCAACGCAACAGCCTATGATCGGCTGGGATCTTAATCCCTTTAAAATTGGTCAAGCGGTGGCAGTCCTGCTCGCTTGCCATTAGCCTGCAAATGATTTTACTGTCTTCCGTGTTTCTTTTGTGTTTTTAAGACCTGCCAGTGATACTAGGGTTCTAAAGGACCTTCTTAAAGCTAAAATAAATTTAAAAACCTTTGAAGCAAAAGAAATAAAAATTCTATTCATTTAATAAGTGTATTTCATTTAAAAAAAACGTAAAAAAACAAGTTAAAGAGCCATTTTAAATTAAAAATTATGCTTATATTATCGATATCAGATTTTACTCTATTTTAGAGTTAAAATATAGCTATGGCTGGAGATGCTCTTAGAATTTCTTAGGTGTACCCAGTTATACACGTAGGGATGTATTTATATACACATTTTAATGGGACCAGATAGTTACTTAGAATTGCTTAGTGTAACTAGTTAGTTATACATGGCAACACAACAGCCTATGATCGGCTGGGATCTTAATCCCTTTAAAATTGGTCAAGCTGGCAGTCCTGGCTCCGCCTTCTTAGCCTGCCTTGTCGTTGTTTCTTTTGTGTTTTTAAGACCTGCCTGATACTAGGGTTCTAAAGGACCTTCTTAAAGCTAAAATAAATTTAAAACCTTTGCAGCAAAAGAAATAAAATTCTATTCATTTAATAAGTGTATTTCATTAAAAAAAACTACGGTAAAAAAAACAAGTTAAAGAGCCATTTTTAAATTAAAAATTATGCTTATATTATCAGATACTGTATTTTACTCTATTTTAGAGTTAAAAATAGCTATGGCTGGAGATGCTCTTAGAATTTCTTAGGTGTACCCAGTTATACACGTAGGGATGTATTTATATACACATTTTAATGGGACCAGATAGCTACTTAGAATTGCTTAGGTGTACCTAGTTAGTTATACATGGCAACACAACAGCCTATAATCGGCTGGGGATCTTAATCCCTTTAAAATTGGTCAAGCGGTGGCAGTCCTGGCTCTCCGCTTGCCATTAGCCTGCAAATGATTTTACTGTCTTGCCAGTGTTTCTTTTTGTGTTTTTCAGACCTGCCAGTGATACTAGGGTTGTAAAAGACCTTCTTAAAGGTAAAATAATTTTAAAAACCTTTGCAGCAAAAGAAATAAAAATTTTATTCATATGAATAAGTGTATTTCATTTAAAAAAAAAACTACGGTAAAAAAACAAGTTAAAGAGCCATTTTTAAATTAAAAATTATGCCTATATTATCAGATACTATATTTTACTCTATTTTAGAGTAAAAATAGCTATGGCTGGAGATGCTCATAGAATTTCTTAAGTGTACATAGTTATACACGTAGGGATGTATTTATATGCACATTTTAATGGGACCCAATAGTTACTTAGAATTGCTTAGGTGTACCTAGTTTGTTATACATGGCAACGCAACAGCCTATGATCGGGTGGGGATCTTAATCCCTTTAAAATTGGTCAAGCGGTGGCAGTCCTGGCTCTCCGCTTGCCATTAGCCTGCAAATGATTTTACTGTCTTGCCAGTGTTTCTTTTTGTGTTTTCCAAACCTGCCATTAATACTAGGGTTCTAAAGGACCTTCTGAAAGCTAAAATAATTTTAAAAACCTTTGCAGCAAAAGAAATAAAAATTCTATTCATATGAATAAGTGTATTTCATTTAAAAAACCCTACGGTAAAAAAAACAAGTTAAAGAGCCACTTTTAAATTAAAAATTATGCCTCTATTATCAGATACTGTATTTTACTCTATTTTAGAGTTAAAAATAGCTATGGCTGGAGATGCTCATAGAATTTCTTAAGTGTACTTAGTTATACACGTTGGGATGTATTTATATGCACATTTTAATGGGACCCTATAGTTACTTGGAATTGCTTAGGTGTACCTAGTTAGTTATACATGGCAACGCAACAGCCTATGATCGGCTGGGGATCTTAATCCCTTTAAAATTGGTCAAGCTGGCAGTCCTGCCTCGCTTGCCATTAGCCTTTAATGATTTTACTGCCTTGTTGTTTCTTTTGTGTTTTTAAGACCTGCCAGTGATACTAGGGTTCTAAAGGACCTTCTTAAAGCTAAAATAAATTTAAAAACCTTTGCAGCAAAAGAAATAAAAATTCTATTCATTTAATAAGTGTATTTCATTTAAAAAAAACTACGGTAAAAAAACAAGTTAAAGAGCCATTTTTAAATTAAAAATTATGCTTATATTATCGATATCAGATTTTACTCTATTTTAGAGTTAAAATAGTATGGCTATGGAGATGCTCTTAGAATTTCTTAGGTGTACCGAGTTATACACATAGGGATATATTTATATACACATTTTAATAGGACCAGATAGTTACTTAGAATTGCTTAGGTGTAACTACTTAGTTATACATGGCAACACAACAGCCTATGATCGGCTGGGGATCTTAATCCCTTTAAAATTGGTCAAGCGGTGGCAGTCCTGCTTGCCATTTAGCCTGTCTTGTCAGTGTTTCTTTTTGTGTTTTTAAGACCTGCCAGTGATACTAGGGTTCTAAAGGACCTTCTTAAAGCTAAAATAAATTTAAAAACCTTTGAAGCAAAAGAAATAAAAATTCTATTCATTTAATAAGTGTATTTCATTAAAAAAACTACGGTAAAAAAAAAACAAGTTAAAGAGCCATTTTTAAATTAAAAATTATGCTTATATTATCAGATACTGTATTTTACTCTATTTTAGAGTTAAAAATAGCTATGGCTGGAGATGCTCTTAGAATTTCTTAGGTGTACCCAGTTATACACGTAGGGATGTATTTATATACACATTTTAATGGGACCAGATAGTTACTTAGAATTGCTTAGGTGTACCTAGTTAGTTATACATGGCAACACAACAGCCTATAATCGGCTGGGGATCTTAATCCCTTTAAAATTGGTCAAGCGGTGGCAGTCCTGGCTCTCCGCTCGCCATTAGCCTGCAAATGATTTTACTGCAGTTGTTTCTTTTGTGTTTTTCAGACCTGCCAGTGATACTAGGGTTGTAAAAGACCTTCTTAAAGGTAAAATAATTTTAAAAACCTTTGCAGCAAAAGAAATAAAAATTCTATTCATATGAATAAGTGTATTTCATTTAAAAAAAACTACGTAAAAAACAAGTTAAAGAGCCATTTTAAATTAAAAATTATGCCTATATTATCGATATCAGTATTTTACTCTATTTTAGAGTAAAAAATAGCTATGGCTGGAGATGCTCTTAAAATTTCTTAGGTGTACCTAGTTATACACGTAGGGATGTATTTATATACACATTTTAATGGGACCCAATAGTTACTTAGAATTGCTTAGGTGTACCTAGTTAGTTATACATGGCAACGCAACAGCCTATGATCGGGTGGGATCTTAATCCCTTTAAAATTGGTCAAGGTGGCAGTCCTGGCTCTCCGCTGCCATTAGCCTGCAAATGATTTTACTGTCTTGCTGTTGTTTCTTTGTGTTTTTCAGACCTGCCATTGATACTAGGGTTCTAAAGGACCTTCTTAAAGCTAAAATAATTTTAAAACCTTTGCAGCAAAAGAAATAAAAATTCTATTCATATGAATAAGTGTATTTCATTTTAAAAAAAACTACGGTAAAAACAAGTTAAAGAGCCATTTTAAATTAAAAATTATGCCTATATTATCGATAATCAGATTTTACTCTATTTTAGAGTTAAAAATAGCTATGGCTGGAGATGCTCTTAGAATTTCTTAGGTGTACTTAGTTATACACGAGGGATGTATTTATATACACATTTTAATGGGACCCTATAGTTACTTAGAATTGCTTAGGTGTACCTAGTTAGTTATACATGGCAACGCAACAGCCTATGATCGGTGGGATCTTAATCCCTTTAAAATTGGTCAAGCGTGGCAGTCCCTCTCCGCTTGCCATTAGCCTGCAAATGATTTTACTGTCTTGCTGTTTCTTTTGTGTTTTTAAGACCTGCCAGTGATACTAGGGTTCTAAAGGACCTTCTTAAAGCTAAAATAATTTTAAAACCTTTGCAGCAAAAGAAATAAAAATTCTATTCATTTAATAAGTGTATTTCATTTAAAAAAACTACGTAAAAAAAACAAGTTAAAGAGCCATTTTAAATTAAAAATTATGCTTATATTATCGATATCAGATTTTACTCTATTTTAGAGTTAAAATAGCTATGGCTGGAGATGCTCTTAGAATTTCTTAGGTGTACTTAGTTATACACGAGGGATGTATATACACATTTTAATGGGACCCATAGTTACTTAGAATTGCTTAGTGTACCTAGTTAGTTATACATGGCAACACAACAGCCTATGATCGGGGGATCTTAATCCCTTTAAAATTGGTCAAGCTGGCAGTCCTGCCTCGCGCCATTAGCTTAATGATTTTGTCGTTGTTTCTTTTTGTGTTTTTAAGACCTGCCATTGATACTAGGGTTCTAAAGGACCTTCTTAAAGCTAAAATAAATTTAAAACCTTTGCAAAAAGAAATAAAAATTCTATTCATTTAATAAGTGTATTTCATTAAAAAAACTACGGTAAAAAAAACAAGTTAAAGAGCCATTTTAAATTAAAAATTATGCTTATATTATCGATATCAGATTTTACTCTATTTTAGAGTTAAAATAGCTATGGCTGGAGATGCTCTTAGAATTTCTTAGTGTACCTAGTTATACACGTAGGGATGTATTTATATACACATTTTAATGGGACCAGATAGTTACTTAGAATTGCTTAGGTGTACCTAGTTAGTTATACATGGCAACACAACAGCCTATGATCGGGTGGGATCTTAATCCCTTTAAAATTGGTCAAGCGGTGGCAGTCCTGCTCTCCGCTTGCCATTTTTACTCACAGTTTGATTTTTCAGACTTGCTGCTAGGGTTCTAAAGACCTTCTTAAAGGTAAAATAATTTTAAAACCTTTGCAAAAAAGAAATAAAATTCTATTCATATGAATAAGTGTATTTCATTTAAAAAAAACTCTACGTAAAAAACAAGTTAAAGAGCCATTTTAAATTAAAAATTATGCCTATATTATCAGATATCAGATTTTACTCTATTTTAGAGTTAAAAATAGCTATGGCTGGAGATGCTCATAGAATTTCTTAAGTGTACATAGTTATACACGTAGGGATGTATTTATATGCACATTTTAATGGGACCCATAGTTACTTAGAATTGCTTAGGTGTACCTAGTTAGTTATACATGGCAACGCAACAGCCTATGATCGGTGGGGATCTTAATCCCTTTAAAATTGGTCAAGCGGTGGCAGTCCTCTCCGCTTGCCATTAGCCTCAAATGATTTTACTGTCTTGCGTTGTTTCTTTTGTGTTTTCCAAGACCTGCCATTGATACTAGGGTTCTAAAGGACCTTCTTAAAGCTAAAATAATTTTAAAACCTTTGCAGCAAAAGAAATAAAATTCTATTCATATGAATAAGTGTATTTCATTTTTAAAAAAACTACGTAAAAAACAAGTTAAAGAGCCATTTTAAATTAAAAATTATGCTTCTATTATCGATATCAGATTTTACTCTATTTTAGAGTTAAAAATAGCTATGGCTGGAGATGCTCTTAGAATTTTAAGTGTACTTAGTTATACACGTAGGGATATATTTATATACACATTTTAATAGGACCAGATAGTTACTTAGAATTGCTTAGGTGTAACTACTTAGTTATACATGGCAACACAACAGCCTATGATCGGCTGGGGATCTTAATCCCTTTAAAATTGGTCAAGCGTGGCAGTCCCGCTCGCTTGCCATTAGCCTGCAAATGATTTTACCTCTTGTGTTTCTTTTGTGTTTTTAAGACCTGCCAGTGATACTAGGGTTCTAAAGGACCTTCTTAAAGCTAAAATAAATTTAAAAACCTTTGAAGCAAAAGAAATAAAAATTCTATTCATTTAATAAGTGTATTTCATTAAAAAAAACTACGGTAAAAAAAAACAAGTTAAAGAGCCATTTTTAAATTAAAAATTATGCTTATATTATCGATATCAGATTTTACTCTATTTTAGAGTTAAAAATAGCTATGGCTGGAGATGCTCTTAGAATTTTTAGGTGTACCCAGTTATACACGTAGGGATGTATTTATATACACATTTTAATGGGACCAGATAGCTACTTAGAATTGCTTAGGTGTACCTAGTTAGTTATACATGGCAACACAACAGCCTATAATCGGCTGGGGATCTTAATCCCTTTAAAATTGGTCAAGCGGTGGCAGTCCTGCTCTCCGCTTGCATTAGCCTGCTGATTTGTCTTGCGTTGTTTCTTTTGTGTTTTAAGACCTGCCATGATACTAGGGTTCTAAAGGACCTTCTTAAAGCTAAAATAATTTTAAAACCTTTGCAGCAAAAGAAATAAAAATTCTATTCATTTGAATAAGTGTATTTCATTAAAAAACTACGTAAAAACAAGTTAAAGAGCCATTTTAAATTAAAAATTATGCTTATATTATCGATAATCAGATTTTACTCTATTTTAGAGTTAAAATAGCTATGGCTGGAGATGCTCTTAGAATTTCTTAGTGTACTTAGTTATACACATAGGGATGTAGTTATATACACATTCTAATGGGACCAGATAGTAACTTAGAATTGCTTAGGTGTACCTAGTTAGTTATACATGGCAACACAACAGCCTATGATCGGCTGGGGATCTTAATCCCTTTAAAATTGGTCAAGCGGTGGCAGTCCTGGCTCTCCGCTTGCCATTAGCCTGCAATGATTTTACTGTCTTGTTGTTTCTTTTGTGTTTTTCAGACTCGCTGATACTAGGGTTCTAAAGGACCTTCTTAAAGCTAAAATAATTTTAAAAACCTTTGCAGCAAAAGAAATAAAAATTCTATTCATATGAATAAGTGTATTTCATTTAAAAAAAACTACGGTAAAAAAACAAGTTAAAGAGCCATTTTTAAATTAAAAATTATGCCTATATTATCAGATACTGTATTTTACTCTATTTTAGAGTAAAAATAGCTATGGCTGGAGATGCTCATAGATTTCTTAAGTTACAGTTATACACGAGGGATGTATTTATATGCACATTTTAATGGGACCAATAGTTACTTAGAATTGCTTAGGTGTACCTAGTTAGTTATACATGGCAACACAACAGCCTGTGATCGGCTGGGGATCTTAATCCCTTTAAAATTGGTCAAGCGTGGCAGTCCCGCTCTCCGCTGCCTCAATGATTTTATCACGTTGTTTCTTTTGTGTTTTTAAGACCTGCCAAAGGATACTAGGGTTCTAAAGGACCTTCTTAAAGCTAAAATAAATTTAAAACCTTTGCAGAAAAAAGAAATAAAAATTCTATTCATATGAATAAGTGTATTTCATTAAAAAAAACTAAAAAAAAAACAAGTTAAAGAGCCATTTTAAATTAAAAATTATGCCTATATTATCGATAATCATTTTACTCTATTTTAGAGTTAAAAATAGCTATGGCTGGAGATGCTCTTAGAATTTCTTAGGTGTACCCAGTTATACACGTAGGGATGTATTTATATACACATTTTAATGGGACCAGATAGTTACTTAGAATTGCTTAGGTGTACCTAGTTAGTTATACATGGCAACGAACAGCCTATGATCGGCTGGGATCTTAATCCCTTTAAAATTGGTCAAGCTGTGGCAGTCCGCTCCGCTGCCATTAGCCCAAATGATTTTACTCCTTGCCGTTGTTTCTTTTGTGTTTTTCAGACCTGCCATTGATACTAGGGTTCTAAAGGACCTTCTTAAAGCTAAAATAATTTTAAAACCTTTGCAGAAAAGAAATAAAAATTCTATTCATATGAATAAGTGTATTTCATTTAAAAAAAACTACGGTAAAACAAGTTAAAGAGCCATTTTAAATTAAAAATTATGCCTATATTATCGATAATCAGATTTTACTCTATTTTAGAGTTAAAAAAAGCTATGGCTGAGATGCTCTTAAATTTCTAGTGTACTTAGTTATACACGTGGGATGTATTTATATACACATTTTAATGGGACCCAATAGTTACTTAGAATTGCTTAGGTGTACCTAGTTAGTTATACATGGCAACACAACAGCCTATGATCGGGGGATCTTAATCCCTTTAAAATTGGTCAAGCGTGGCAGTCCTGCTCGCTTGCCATTAGCCTAATGATTTTACTGCCTTGTTGTTTCTTTTTGTGTTTTAAGACCTGCTGATAATACTTGGTTCTAAAGGACCTTCTTAAAGCTAAAATAAATTTAAAACCTTGCAGCAAAAGAAATAAAAATTCTATTCATTTAATAAGTGTATTTCATTTAAAAAAAACTACGTAAAAACAAGTTAAAGAGCCATTTTAAATTAAAATTATGCTTATATTATCGATAATCAGATTTTACTCTATTTTAGAGTTAAAATAGAAAAATAGCTATGGCGGAGATGCTCTTAGAATTTCTTAGGTACCCAGTTATACACGTAGGGATGTATTTATATACACATTTTAATGGGACCAGATAGTTACTTAGAATTGCTTAGTGTACCTAGTTAGTTATACATGGCAACACAACAGCCTATGATCGGTGGGATCTTAATCCCTTTAAAATTGGTCAAGCTGGTGGCAGCCCCGCTCGGCCATTTAGCTCCTTTGGTTGCTGTTTAATTTGTTTTTAAGACTCGCTTACTTTGGGTTCTAAAGGACCTTTGCAAAAAAAGAAATAAAAGCAATTCTATGAATAATGTATTTCTTAAAAAAACCCTAAAAACAAGTTAAAGAGCCATTTTAAATTAAAAATTATGCTTATATTATCGATCAGATTTTACTCTATTTTAGAGTTAAAAATAGCTATGGCTGGAGATGCTCATAGAATTTCTTAGGTGTACTTAGTTATACACGGGGATGTATTATATATGCACATTTTAATGGGACCAGATAGTTACTTAGAATTGCTTAAAACCTAGTTAGTTATACATGGCAACACAACAGCCTATGATCTACTGGGATCTTAATCCCTTTAAAATTGGTCAAGCTGGCAGTCCCGCTCTCCGCCCATTAGCCTGCAAATGATTTTACTGCCTTGTGTTTCTTTTGTGTTTTTCAGACTGCCGTTGATACTAGGGTTCTAAAGACCTTCTTAAAGCTAAAATAATTTAAAACCTTTGCAGCAAAAGAAATAAAAATTCTATTCATATGAATAAGTGTATTTCATTTTAAAACTACGTAAAAAACAAGTTAAAGAGCCATTTTAAATTAAAAATTATGCCTATATTATCGATATCAGATTTTACTCTATTTTGAGTTAAAATAGCTATGGCTGGAGATGCTCTAGAATTTCTTAGGTGTACCTAGTTATACACGTATGTATTTATATACACATTTTAATGGGACCAATAGTTACTTAGAATTGCTTAGGTGTAACTAGTTAGTTATACATGGCAACGCAAAGCCTATGATCGGGTGGGATCTTAATCCCTTTAAAATTGGTCAAGCGTGGCAGTCCTGCTCTCCGCTTTGCCATTGCTCTGCAAATGATTTTTGTCAGTTGTTTCTTTTGTGTTTTAAGACCTGCCATTACTAGGGTTCTAAAGGACCTTCTTAAAGCTAAAATAATTTTAAAACCTTTCAGCAAAAAGAAATAAAAATTCTATTCATATGAATAAGTGTATTTCATTAAAAACTACTAAAAAAACAAGTTAAAGAGCCATTTTAAATTAAAAATTATGCCTCTATTATCGATAATCAGATTTTACTCTATTTTAGAGTTAAAAATAGCTATGGCTGGAGATGCTCATAGAATTTTAGTGTACTTAGTTATACACGAGGGATGTATTTATATACACATTTTAATGGGACCGATAGTACTAGAATTGCTTAGTGTACCTAGTTAGTTATACATGGCAACACAACAGCCTATGATCGGTGGGATCTTAATCCCTTTAAAATTGGTCAAGCTGTGGCAGTCCTGGCTCTCCGCCCATTAGCTCGAATGATTTTATGTCTTCACGTTGTTTCTTTTTGTGTTTTTCAGACCTGCCATTGATACTAGGGTTCTAAAGGACCTTCTTAAAGCTAAAATAATTTTAAAACCTTTGCAGCAAAAGAAATAAAAATTCTATTCATATGAATAAGTGTATTTCATTTTTTTTAAAAACCCTACTCAAAAACAAGTTAAAGAGCCATTTTAAATTAAAATTATGCCTCTATTATCGATATCTGATTTTACTCTATTTTAGAGTTAAAAATAGCTATGGTGGAGATGCTCATAGAATTTCTTAGTGTACTTAGTTATACACCTTGGGATGTATTTATATACACATTTTAATGGGACCCTAGTTACTTAGAATTGCTTGTGTACCTAGTTAGTTATACATGGCAACGAACAGCCTATGATCTACTGGGATCTTAATCCCTTTAAAATTGGTCAAGCGGTGGCAGTCCTGCTCTCGCTTGCCATTAGCTCCTTGATCTCCTTGTAAGTGTTTCTTTTGTGTTTTTAAGACCTGCCAGTGATACTAGGGTTCTAAAGGACCTTCTTAAAGCTAAAATAATTTTAAAACCTTTGCAGCAAAAGAAATAAAAATTCTATTCATTTAATAAGTGTATTTCATTTAAAAAAACTACAAAAAAAAACAAGTTAAAGAGCCATTTTAAATTAAAAATTATGCTTATATTATCGATATCAGATTTTACTCTATTTAGAGTTAAAATAGTAGCTATATAGCTGGAGATGCTCTTAGAATTTCTTAGGTGTACCCAGTTATACACGAGGGATGTATTTATATACACATTTTAATAGGACCAGATAGTTACTTAGAATTGCTTGGTGTAACTAGTTAGTTATACATGGCAACACAACAGCCTATGATCGGCTGATCTTAATCCCTTTAAAATTGGTCAAGCGTGGCAGTCCTGCTCCGCTGCCATTAGCCCTAGCACTTTCCGTTGTTTCTTTTGTGTTTTTAAGACCTGCCAGTGATACTAGGTTCTAAAGGACCTTCTTAAAGCTAAAATAAATTTAAAAACCTTTAAGCAAAAGAAATAAAATTCTATTCATTTAATAAGTGTATTTCATTAAAAAAACTACTAAAACAAGTTAAAGAGCCATTTTTAAATTAAAAATTATGCTTATATTATCGATACTTATATTTTACTCTATTTTAGAGTTAAAATAGCTATGGCTGGAGATGCTCTTAGAATTTCTTAGTGTACCCAGTTATACACGAGGGATGTATTTATATACACATTTTAATGGGACCGAAGTTACTTAGAATTGCTTAGTGTAATTAGTTAGTTATACATGGCAACACAACAGCCTATGATCGGTGGGATCTTAATCCCTTTAAAATTGGTCAAGCGTGGCAGTCCTGCCTCCGCCATTAGCCTGCAAATGATTTTATCATGTTTTTTTGTGTTTTTCAGACCTGCCATTAATACTAGGGTTCTAAAAGACCTTCTTAAAGCTAAAATAATTTTAAAACCTTTGCAGAAAAGAAATAAAAATTCTATTCATATGAATAAGTGTATTTCATTTTAAAAAAAACCTACGGTAAAAAACAAGTTAAAGAGCCATTTTAAATTAAAAATTATGCCTCTATTATCGATAATCAGATTTTACTCTATTTTAGAGTTAAAAATAGCTATGGCTGGAGATGCTCATAGAATTTCTTAAGTGTACTTAGTTATACACGTAGGATGTATTTATATACACATTTTAATGGGACCCTATAGTTACTTAGAATTGCTTAGTGTACCTAGTTAGTTATACATGGCAACGCAACAGCCTATGATCTACTGGGATCTTAATCCCTTTAAAATTGGTCAAGCTGGCAGTCCGGCTCCATTAGCCCTAATGATTTTACTGCCTTGTCGTTGTTTCTTTTGTGTTTTTAAGACCTGCCAGTGATACTAGGGTTCTAAAGGACCTTCTTAAAGCTAAAATAATTTAAAACCTTTGCAGCAAAAGAAATAAAATTCTATTCATTTAATAAGTGTATTTCATTTAAAAAAACTACGGTAAAAGTTAAAGAGCCATTTTAAATTAAAAATTATGCTTATATTATCGATATCAGATTTTACTCTATTTTAGAGTTAAAATAGTCTGACAAAAAAAAAAATATGTATCGGAGATGCTCTTAGAATTCTTAGTGTACCCAGCTTATACACGTAGGGATATATTTATATACACATTTTAATAGGACCAGATAGTTACTTAGAATTGCTTAGTGTAACTACTTAGTTATACATGGCAACACAAACAGCCTATGATCGGTGGGATCTTAATCCCTTAAAATTGGTCAAGCTGGTTAAACTTCCTGCTCGCCAGCTGATCTTACTCGCCTTTGTCGTTGTTTTTTGTGTTTTTAAGACCTCCAAAGGATACTAGGGTTCTAAAGGACCTTCTTAAAGCTAAAATAAATTTAAAAACCTTTTCAGCAAAAGAAATAAAATTCTATTCATTTAATAAGTGTATTTCATTAAAAAAACTACGGAAAAAAAAACAAAAGAGCCATTTTAAATTAAAATTATGCTTATATTATCGATCAGATTTTACTCTATTTTAGAGTTAAAATAGCTATATGGAGATGCTCTTAATTTCTTAGTTGTACTCAAATATACACGTAGGGATGTATTTATATACACATTTTAATGGGACCGATAGTTACTTAATTGCTTTAAAATTTGTAGCTAGTTATACATGGCAACACAACAGCCTTATAATCTACCGGGATCTTAATCCCTTTAAAATTGGTTAAATGCGGCAGCCTCGCCTCCGCCATTACTTCGATTTCCATCACTTCAAGTTGTTTCTTTTTTGTGTTTTCGACCAGCTGCTGATACTGTGGTTCTAAAAGACCTTCTTAAAGGTAAAATAATTTTAAAACCTTTGCAGCAAAGAAATAAAATTCTATTCATATGAATAAGTGTATTTCATTTAAAAAAAAAAACTATTAAAAAACAAGTTAAAGAGCCATTTTAAATTAAAAATTATGCTCTATTATCGATATCAGATTTTACTCTATTTTAGAGTTAAAAAAATTTTACTGAGATGCTCTAGAATTTCTTAGTGTACCTAGTTATACACTTAGGGATGTATTTATATACACATTTTAATGGGACCCAATAGTTACTTTAGAATTGCTTGGTGTACCTAGTTAGTTATACATGGCAACGCAACAGCCTATGATCGGCAGGGATCTTAATCCCTTTAAAATTGGTCGCTGGTATACCGGCTCCGCCTTGCATTAGCCTCGCTAATGATTTTAACTGCCTTCACGCTGTTTCTTTGTGTTTTTCAGACCTCATTGATACTAGGGTTCTAAAGGACCTTCTTAAAGCTAAAATAATTTAAAACCTTTGCAAAGAAATAAAAAATTCTATTCATTTAATAAGTGTATTTTCATTAAAAAAAAACTATGGTAAAAAACAAGTTAAAGAGCCATTTTAAATTAAAATTATGCTTATATTATCGATAATCGTATTTTACTCTATTTTAGTTAAAAATAGCTATGGAGATGCTCTTAGAATTTTAGTGTACCCAGCTATAATTAGGGATGTATTTATATACACATTTTATGGGACCGATAGTTACTTAGAATTGCTTAGTGTAACTAGTTAGTTATACATGGCAACACAACAGCCTATGATCTGGGGATCTTAATCCCTTTAAAATTGGTCAAGCTGGCAGTCCCGTTTCTCCGCTGCCATTAGCCTGCGAAATGATTTTACCGTTGTTTCTTTTGTGTTTTTTCAGACCTGCCAGCTGATACTAGGTTCTAAAGGACCTTCTTAAAGCAAATAATTTTAAAACCTTGCAGCAAAAAAAGAAATAAAATTCTATTCATATGAATAAGTGTATTTCATTTAAAAAACTACGGTAAAAAAACAAGTTAAAGAGCCATTTTAAATTAAAAATTATGCCTATATTATCGATATCAGATTTTACTCTATTTTAGTTAAAAAAATTATGGTCTGAGATGCTCTTAAAATTTCTGTGTACCTAGTTATACACGAGGGATGTATTTATATACACATTTTAATGGGACCAGAAGTTACTTAGAATTGCTTAGGTGTACCTAGTTAGTTATACATGGCAACTAACAGCCCGGATCGCGGGGATCTTAATCCCTTTAAAATTGGTCACGGTGGCACCTCGCCTCCTCCTGCCATTAGCCCTGTAATGATTTTATCATTCACAAGGTTTCTTTTGTGTTTTTTCAGACTCTGCCATTGATACTAGGGTTCTAAAGGACCTTCTTAAAGCTAAAATAATTTTAAAAACCTTTGCAGCAAAAGAAATAAAAATTCTATTCATATGAATAAGTGTATTTCATTTTTTTTTAAAACCCTACGGTAAAACAAGTTAAAGAGCCATTTTTAAATTAAAAATTATGCCTCTATTATCGATAATCGATTTTACTCTATTTTGAGTTAAAAATGCATGGCTGGAGATGCTCTTAGAATTTCTTAAGTGTATTTAGTTATATACACGCTAATGTATTTTATATGTACATTTTGGACCAATATTTGAATTGCTTAGGTGTACCTAGTTAGTTATATGGCAACATCCTATGATCGGCCGATCTTAATCCCTTTAAAATTGGTCGTTTGGCAGTGTCCTGCTCTCCTCATTGCCATTAGCGCTAATGATTTTATTGTCTTTGCTGTTGTTTCTTTGTGTTTTTAAGACTGCCAGGATACTAGGTTCTAAAGGACCTTCTTAAAGCTAAAATAAATTTAAAAACCTTTGCAGCAAAAAAAAATAAAATATTCATGAATTGTATTTCATTTAAAAAAATCTACTAAAAACAAGAAGAGCCATTTTAAATAAAAATTATGCCTTATTATCGATATCGTATTTTACTCTATTTTAGAGTTAAAATAGCTGCTATGGAGATGCTCTAGAATTTTAGGTGTACCTAGTTATACACGAGGGATGTATTTATATACACATTTTAATGGGACCAGATAGTTACTTGAATTGCTGTACCTACTTTAGTTATACATGGCAACACAACAGCCTATGATCGGGTGGGATCTTAATCCCTTTAAAATTGGTTTGCTGTGGCAGTCCCGTCAGCTACATTAGTCTGTCTTGTCGTTGTTTCTTTGTGTTTTAAGACCTGCCATGATACTAGGTTCTAGGACCTTCTAAAGCTAAAATAATTTTAAAACCTTTGCAGCAAAAGAAATAAAAAATTCTATTCATTTAATAAGTTTATTTCATTTAAATAAAAAACTACGTAAAAAACAAGTTAAAGAGCCATTTTAAATTAAAAATTATGCTTATATTATCGATATCAGATTTTACTCTATTTTAGAAAGTAAAATAGCTATGGCTGGAGATGCTCTAGAATTTCTTAAGTGTACCTAGTTATACACGGATGTATTTATATACACATTTTAATGGGACCAGATAGTTACTTAGAATTGCTTTTAGGTAACCTTAGTTATACATGGCAACACAACAGCCTATGATCGTGGGATCTTAATCCCTTTAAAATTGGTCAAGTGGCAGTCCTGCCTCCGCCATTAGCCCGCGAAATGATTTTACCGTCTTGCTTCTTTTGTGTTTTTTCAGACCTCGATACTGGTTCTAAAGACCTTCTTAAAGCTAAAATAATTTTAAAACCTTTCAGCAAAAGAAATAAAAAATTTATTCATATGAATGTGTATTTCATTTAAAAAACTACGGTAAAACAAGTTAAAGAGCCATTTTAAATTAAAATTATGCCTATATTATCGATACCTGTATTTTACTCTATTTTGTGAGTTAAAATAACAAATTTTATGGAGATGCTCTTAAAATTTTAGGTGTACCTAGTTACACAAGGGATGTATTTATATACACATTTTAATGGGACCCAATAGTTACTTAGAATTGCTTAGGTGTACCTAGTTAGTTATACATGGCAACGAAATGTTCATGATCGGTGGGGATCTTAATCCCTAAAATTGGTCAAGCGGTGGCAGTCCTGCTCTCCGCTTGCCATTAGCCTCTGCGAATGATTTTACTGCTCTCATGCAAGGTTTCTTTTGTGTTTTTCAGACCTGCCATTGATACTAGGGTTCTAAAGGACCTTCTTAAAGCTAAAATAAATTTAAAACCTTTCAAGCAAAGAAATAAAATTCTATTCATTTAATAAGTGTATTTCATTAAAAAAAAACTACGGTAAAAAAAACAAGTTAAAGAGCCATTTTAAATTAAAAATTATGCTTATATTATCGATATCAGATTTTACTCTATTTTAGTTAAAAATAGCTATGGCTGGAGATGCTCTTAGAATTTAGGTGTACCCAGCTATACACGTGGGATGTATTTATATACACATTTTAATGGGACCAGATAGTTATACTTAGAATTGCTTAGTGTACCTAGTTAGTTATACATGGCAACACAACAGCCTATGATCGGGTGGGATCTTAATCCCTTTAAAATTGTTGCTGCGGCAGCCTCCCTCTTCTCGCCACATTAGCCTCAAGAATGATTTTATCGTTTCGCTGTTTCTTTTGTGTTTTTCAGACCTCGCCAAGGATACTAGGGTTCTAAAGGACCTTCTTAAAGCAAATAATTTTAAAACCTTGCAGCAAAAGAAATAAAATTCTATTCATATGAATAAGTGTATTTCATTTAAAAAAAACTACTAAAAAAAAAACAAGTTAAAGAGCCATTTTTAAATTAAAAATTATGCCTATATTATCGATACATCAGATTTTACTCTATTTTGAGTTAAAAAAGCTATGGTGGAGATGCTCTTAGAATTTCTTAGGTGTATAGTTATACACGTAGGGATGTATTTATATACACATTTTAATGGGACCCAATAGTTACTTAGAATTGCTTAGTGTACCTAGTTAGTTATACATGGCAACGCAACAGCCCTGCGGATCGGTGGGATCTTAATCCCTTTAAAATTGGTCAAGCTGGCAGTCCGCCTCCGCTGCACATTCGAATGATTTATCGTCTTGCCAGTTGTTTCTTTTGTGTTTTTCAGACTGCCATTGATACTAGGGTTCTAGGACCTTCTTAAAGCTAAAATAATTTTAAAAACCTTTGCAGCAAAAGAAATAAAAATTCTATTCATATGAATAAGTGTATTTCATTTTTTAAAAAACTACGGTAAAAAAAACAAGTTAAAGAGCCATTTTAAATTAAAAATTATGCCTCTATTATCGATAATCGTATTTTACTCTATTTTAGTTAAAATAGCTATGATCGGAGATGCTCTTAGAATTTCTTAAGTGTACTTAGTTATACACGCTAGATGTATTTATATGCACATTTTAATGGGACCCAATAGTTACTTAGAATTGCTTAGGTGTACCTAGTTAGTTATACATGGCAACACAACATCCTATGATCGGCTGGGGATCTTAATCCCTTTACAAATTGGTCAAGCGGTGGCAGTCCTGGCTCCTCCCTTGCATTAGCCTCGCTGAATGATTTTACTCTCTCAGTTGTTTCTTTTGTGTTTTAAGACCTCGCAGGATACTAGGGTTCTAAAGGACCTTCTTAAAGCTAGAATAAATTTAAAAACCTTTGCAGCAAAAAAAAATAAAAATTCTATTCATTTAATAATGCATTTCATTTAAAAAAAAACTACGGTCAAAAAAACAAGTTAAAGAGCCATTTTTAAATTAAAAATTATGCTTATATTATCGATATCAGATTTTACTCTATTTTAGAGTTAAAATAGCTATGGCTGAGATGCTCTTAGAATTTCTTAGGTGTACCAGCTATACACGTAGGGATGTATTTATATACACATTTTAATGGGACCAGATAGTTACTTAGAATTGCTTTGTGTACCTAGTTAGTTATACATGGCAACACAACAACCTATGATCGGTGGGGATCTTAATCCCTTTAAAATTGGTCGTGTGGCAGTCCGCTCAGTCACATTAGCCCTGCCTTTGCCAAGTGTTTCTTTTGTGTTTTAAGACCTGCCGCTGATACTAGGGTTCTAAAGGACCTTCTTAAAGCTAAAATAATTTTAAAAACCTTTGAGCAAAAGAAATAAAAATTTATTCATTTAATAAGTGTATTTCATTTAAATAAAAACTAATGCATAAAAAAAAAAACAAGAAGAGCCATTTTAAATTAAAAATTATGCCTATATTATCGATATCAGATTTTACTCTATTTTAGAAGTTAAAATAGCTATGGATGGAGATGCTCTAATTTTATGTGTACCTAGTTATACACGGGGATGTATTTATATACACATTTTAATGGGACCAGATAGTTACTTAGAATTGCTTTAGGTGTACCTAGTTAGTTATACATGGCAACACAACAAACCTATGATCGGCCGGGATCTTCCCTTTAAAATTGGTCGGGTGGCACCAAGCTCCGCTGCCATTACCTCACAGAAATGATTTTACTGTCTTGCCAGTTGTTTCTTTGTGTTTTTTAGACCTGCCAGTTGATACTAGGGTTCTAAAGGACCTTCTTAAAGCTAAAATAATTTTAAAACCTTTCGCAGCAAAAGAAATAAAAATTCTATTCATATGAATAAGTGTATTTCATTTAAAAAAAAACTACGTAAAAAAACAAGTTAAAGAGCCATTTTAAATTAAAAATTATGCCTATATTATCGATATCAGATTTTACTCTATTTTTAGTTAAATAAATTATGGCTGGAGATGCTCTTAGAATTTCTTAGTGTACCTAGTTATACACGTAGGGATGTATTTATATACACATTTTAATGGGACCAATAGTTACTTAGAATTGCTAGGTGTACCTAGTTAGTTATACATGGCAACGCAATAGCCTCGGATCGGTGGGATCTTAATCCCTTTAAATTGTCAAGCGGTGGCAGTCCGTCCTCCGCTTGCCATTAGTCGCTGAATGATTTTACTGCTCTGCAGTGTTTCTTTTGTGTTTTTCAGACCTCACAGTTGATACTTGTGGTTCTAAAGGACCTTCTTAAAGCTAAAATAATTTTAAAACTATTGCAAAAAAAATAATAAATCTATTCATATGAATAAGTGTTTCATTTTAGAAAAACGTAAAAAAAACAAGTTAAAGAGCCATTTTTAAATTATAAATTATGCTTCTATTATCGATATTATATTTTACTCTATTTTAGAAGTTAAAATTAGCTATCGGAGATGCTCTAGAACTTCTTAGGTGTACCCAGCTATACACGTAGGATGTACATACACATTTTAATGGGACCAGATACATTTCAATTGCCGTGGAACAGTTGTTGGCGAAGTTTCGGGTTCCCGATCTAAATCTCAGTCCCATCGGTGCAGCAAATGGCATGAGGGCAATAACAAGAGCACATGCCAGGGGCTTCTATAGGATGAAGTTCCTTTTTCTATCTTTCCTCTATTCTCTTTTATGACATTTAAATGGTTTGTCAAATAATTCTCAAACTCTGATT
>JAEACV010000465.1:0-47873 GCA_016432835.1 Brassica nigra
AAAAATCTCATTTTCAAGAGAAATGGAGGCAACAGTTAGTTCCAGTAAAACCTCTTTGAACATCATCTTATGTCAGTGCTCGATGAAACTATACATTAAAACCAGATTTTCATATTTTTTTGAATTTTTTCAAACTGTGGGTTAATCCCTTCTAAAATATTGAGTTTTCTGGTAATGCTCTATATACTGAAGTTTATACTTTTTACTTTTGTTTTAAAATTTAAAACACATTCTACATTTGAATTAACGTATTCTAAACTCTCTTTCATGATATATAGGAATCATTAAAAATTTAACATTTAGTTTAGTAAAATTTCATATACTGCCTAAATTAGTGGAATTACCATTATAAAATCTTCATTTTCTGAGAAATGGAGGCAACAAAGGTTCCAAACCTTTTTGACCATCATCTTATGTCAGTGCTCATGAAACTATACATTAAAAAAAGATTTTCATATTTTTGATTTTTTTTCAAAACTGTGGTTATCCCTTCTAAAATATTGAGTTTTCGTAAATGCTCTATATAATGAAGTTTATAATTTTACTTTTGTTTTAAAATTTTAAAACACATTCTACATTTGAATTAACGTATTCTAAACTCTCTTTCATGAAATATAGGAATCATTATAATTTTTTAACATTTAGTTTAGTAAAATTTCATATACTGCCTAAATTAGTGGAATTACCATTATAAAATCTTCATTTTCTAGAGAAATGGAGGCAACAAAGGTTCCAAACCTCTTTGACCATCATCTTATGTTCAGTGCTCGATGAAACTATACATTAAAACCAGATTTTCATATTTTTGAATTTTTAAAACTGTGGGTTAACCCTTCTAAAATATTGAGTTTTCGTAAATGCTCTATATACTGAAGTTTATACTTTTACTTTGTTTTAAAAATTTAAAACACATTCTACATTTGAATTAACGTATTCTAAACTCTCTTTCATGAAATATAGGAATCATTATAATTTTAACATTTAGTTTAGTAAAATTTCATATACTTCCAAATTAGTGGAATTACCAATAAATCTTCATTTTCTAGAGAAATGGAGGCAACAAAGGTTCCAAACCTCTTTGACCATCATCTTATGTCAGTGCTCGATGAAACTATACATTAAAACAAGATTTTCATATTTTGAATTTTTTTCAAAACTGCGGTTAACTCCCTTCTAAAATATTGAGTTTTCGTAAATGCTCTATATACGAAGTTTATACTTTTTACTTTTTGTTTTAAAATTTAAAACACATTCTACATTTGAATTAACGTGATTCTAAACTCTCTTTCATGAAATATAGGAATCATTATAATTTTAAACATTTAGTTTAGTAAAATTTCATATATACGCCTAAATTAGTGGAATTACCATTATAAAAATCTTCATTTTCTAGAGAAATAGAGGCAACAAAGGTTCCAAACCCTTTGACCATCATCTTATGTCAGTGCTCGATGAAACTATACATTAAAAAAACCAGATTTTCTATATTTTGAATTTTTTTCAAAACTGTGGGTTAACCCCTTCTAAAATATTGAGTTTTCGGTAAATGCTCTATATACTGAAGTTTATACCTTTATTTTTGTTTTAAAATTTAAAAACACATTCTACATTTGAATTACCGTATTCTAAACTCTCTTTCATGAAATATAGGAATCATTATAATTTTAACATTTAGTTTAGTAAAATTTCATATAATCGCCTAAATTAGTGGAATTACCATTATAAAATCTTCATTTTCTAGAGAAATGGAGGCAACAAAGGTTTCCAAACCTCTTTGACCATCATCTTTTGTCAGTGCTCGATGAAACTATACATTAAAACCAGATTTTCATATTTTTGAATTTTTAAAACCCGTGGGTTAACCCCTTCTAAAATATTGAAGTAAATGCCTATATAACAAGTTTATACTTTTTTACTTTGTTTTAAAATTTTAAAACACATTCTACATTTGAATTAACGTATTCTAAACTCTCTTTCATGAAATATAGGAATCATTATAATTTTTTAACATTTTGTTTAGTAAAATTTCATATACTGTCTAAATTAGTGGAATTACCATTATAAAATCTTCATTTTCTAGAGAAATGGAGGCAACAAAGGTTCCAAACCTCTTTGACCATCATCTTATGTCAGTGCTCGATGAAACTATACATTAAAAGATTTTCATATTTTTGAATTTTTTTCAAATCCGTGGGTTAACCCCTTCTAAAATATTGAGTTTTCGGTAAATGCTCTATATACTGAAGTTTATAATTTTTACTTTTGTTTTAAAATTTAAAAACATATTCTACATTTGAATTAACGTATTCTAAACTCTCTTTCATGAAATATAGGAATCATTATAATTTTTTAACATTTTGTTTATAAATTTCATATAATTTAAATTAGTGGAATTACCATATAAAATCTTCATTTTCAAAGAAATGGAGGCAACAAAGGTTCCAAACCTCTTTGACCATCATCTTATGTCAGTGCTCGATGAAACTATACATTAAAACCAGATTTTCATTATTTTGAATTTTTTTTCAAAATCCGTGGGTTAACCCCTTCTGAAATATTGTTTTTTCGGTAAATGTTCTATATACTGAAGTTTATACTCTTTATGTTTTAAAATTTAAAACACATTCTACATTTGAATTAACGTATTCTAAACTCTCTTTCATGAAATATAGGAATCATTATAATTTTTAACATTTAGTTTAGTAAAATTTCATATAATGCCTAAATTAGTGGAATTACCATTATAAAATCTTCATTTTCTAGAGAAATGGAGGCAAAAAAGGTTCCAAACCTCTTTGATCATCATCTTATGTCAGTGCTCTATGAAACTATACATTAAAACCAGATTTTCATATTTTGAATTTTTTTCAAAAACTGCGGGTTAACCCTTCTAAAAAATATTGAGTTTTCAAATGCTCTATATAATGAAGTTTATACTTTTACTTTTGTTTTAAATTTTAAAACACATTCTACATTTGAATTAACGTATTCTAAACTCTCTTTCATGAAATATAGGAATTATTATAATTTTTAAATATTTAGTTTATTAAAATTTCATATACTGCCTAAATTAGTGGAATTACCGTTATAAAATCTTCATTTTCTAGAGAAATGGAGGCAACAAAGGTTCCAAACCTCTTTGACCATCATCTTATGTCAGTGCTCGATGAAACTATACATTAAAACCAGATTTTCATATTTTTGAATTTTTTTCAAAATCCGTGGGTTAACCCCTTCTAAAATATTGAGTTTTCGGTAAATGCTCTATATACTGAAGTTTATACTCTTTACTTTTGTTTTAAAATTTTAAAACACATTCTACATTTGAATTAACGTATTCTAAACTCTCTTTCATGATATATAGGAATCATTATAATTTTTTTAGTATTTAGTTTACCAAAATTTCATATACTACCGTTATAAAATCTTCATTTTCTAGAGAAATGGAGGCAACAAAGGTTCCAAACCTCTTTGACCATCATCTTATGTCAGTGCTCGATGAAACTATACATTAAAACCAGATTTTCATATTTTTGAATTTTTTTTCAAAATCTGTGGGTTAACCCCTTCTAAAATATTGAGTTTTCGGTAAATGCTCAATATACTGAAGTTTATACTCTATACTTTTGATTTAAAATTTTAAAACACATTCTACATTTGAATTAACGTATTCTAAACTCTCTTTCATGAAATATAGGAATCATTATAATTTTTTAACATTTAGTTTACCAAAATTTCATATACTGCCTAAATTAGTGGAATTACCGTTATAAAATCTTCATTTTCTAGAGAAATGGAGGCAACAAAGGTTCCAAACCTCTTTGACCATCATCTTATGTCAGTGCTCGATGAAACTATACATTAAAACCAGATTTTCATATTTTTGAATTTTTTTCAAAATCCGTGGGTTAACCCCTTCTAAAATATTGAGTTTTCGGTAAATGCTCTATATACTGAAGTTTATACTCTTTACTTTTGTTTTAAAATTTTAAAACACATTCTACATTTGAATTAACGTATTCTAAACTCTCTTTCATGATATATAGGAATCATTATAATTTTTTAACATTTAGTTTACCAAAATTTCATATACTACCTAAATTAGTGGAATTACCGTTATAAAATCTTCATTTTCTAGAGAAATGGAGGCAACAAAGGTTCCAAACCTCTTTGACCATCATCTTATGTCAGTGCTCATGAAACTATACATTAAAACCAGATTTTCATATTTTGAATTTTTTCAAAACTGGGTTAACCCTTCTAAAATATTGAGTTTTCTGTAAATGCTCTATATACTGAAGTTTATACTTTTACTTTTGTTTTAAAATTTTAAAACACATTCTACATTTGAATTAACGTATTCTAAACTCTCTTTCATGAAATATAGGAATCATTATAATTTTTAACATTTAGTTTAGTAAAATTTCATATACTCCTAAATTAGTGGAATTACCATTATAAAATCTTCATTTTCTAGAGAAATGGAGGCAACAAAGGTTCCAAACCTCTTTGACCATCATCTTATGTCAGTGCTCGATGAAACTATACATTAAAACCAGATTTTCATATTTTTGAATTTTTTTCAAACCGTGGGTTAACCCTTCTAAAATATTGAGTTTTCTGTAAATGCTCTATATACTGAAGTTTATACTTTTTACTTTTGTTTTAAAATTTAAAAACACATTCTACATTTGAATTAACTATTCTAAACTCTTTCATGAAATATAGGAATCATTATAATTTTTTAACATTTAGTTTAGTAAAATTTCATATACTGCCTAAATTAGTGGAATTACCATTATAAAATCTTCATTTTCTAGAGAAATGGAGGCAACAAAGGTTCCAAACCTCTTTGACCATCATCTTATGTCAGTGCTCGATGAAACTATACATTAAAACCAGATTTTCATATTTTGAATTTTTTCAAAACTGGGTTAACCCTTCTAAAATATTGAGTTTTCGGTAAATGCTCTATATACTGAAGTTTATACTCTTTACTTTTGTTTTAAAATTTAAAACACATTCTACATTTGAATTAACGTATTCTAAACTCTCTTTCATGAAATATAGGAATCATTATAATTTTTAACATTTAGTTTAGTAAAATTTCATATACTGCCTAAATTAGTGGAATTACCATTATAAAATCTTCATTTTCTAGAGAAATGGAGGCAACAAAGGTTCCAAACCTCTTTGACCATCATCTTATGTCAGTGCTCGATGAAACTATACATTAAAACCAGATTTTCATATTTTTGAATTTTTTTCAAAACCTGGGTTAACCCTTCTAAAATATTGAGTTTTCGTAAATGCTCTATATACTGAAGTTTATACTCTTTACTTTTGTTTTAAAATTTAAAACACATTCTACATTTGAATTAACGTATTCTAAACTCTCTTTCATGAAATATAGGAATCATTATAATTTTTAACATTTAGTTTAGTAAAATTTCATATACTGCCTAAATTAGTGGAATTACCATTATAAAATCTTCATTTTCTAGAGAAATGGAGGCAACAAAGGTTCCAAACCTCTTTGACCATCATCTTATGTCAGTGCTCGATGAAACTATACATTAAAACCAGATTTTCATATTTTGAATTTTTTTCAAAACTGCGGGTTAACCCTTCTAAAATATTGAGTTTTCGTAAATGCTCTATATACTGAAGTTTATACTTTTACTTTTGTTTTAAAATTTAAAACACATTCTACATTTGAATTAACGTATTCTAAACTCTCTTTCATGAAATATAGGAATCATTATAATTTTTAACATTTAGTTTAGTAAAATTTCATATACTTAAATTAGTGGAATTACCATTATAAAATCTTCATTTTCTAGAGAAATGGAGGCAACAAAGGTTCCAAACCTCTTTGACCATCATCTTATGTCAGTGCTCGATGAAACTATACATTAAAACCAGATTTTCATATTTTGAATTTTTTCAAAACTGGGTTAACCCTTCTAAAATATTGAGTTTTGTAAATGCTCTATATAATGAAGTTTATACTCTTTACTTTTGTTTTAAAATTTAAAAACACATTCTACATTTGAATTAACGTATTCTAAACTCTCTTTCATGAAATATAGGAATCATTATAATTTTTAACATTTAGTTTAGTAAAATTTCATATAATAAATTAGTGGAATTACCATTATAAAATCTTCATTTTCTAGAGAAATGGAGGCAACAAAGGTTCCAAACCTCTTTGACCATCATCTTATGTCAGTGCTCGATGAAACTATACATTAAAACCAGATTTTCATATTTTTGAATTTTTTCAAAACTGTGGGTTAACCCTTCTAAAATATTGAGTTTTCGTAAATGCTCTATATACTGAAGTTTATACTTTTACTTTTGTTTTAAAATTTAAAAACACATTCTACATTTGAATTAACGTATTCTAAACTCTTTCATGAAATATAGGAATCATTATAATTTTTTAACATTTAGTTTAGTAAAATTTCATATACTGCCTAAATTAGTGGAATTACCATTATAAAATCTTCATTTTCTAGAGAAATGGAGGCAACAAAGGTTCCAAACCTCTTTGACCATCATCTTATGTCAGTGCTCGATGAAACTATACATTAAAACCAGATTTTCATATTTTGAATTTTTTTCAAAACTGGGTTAACCCCTTCTAAAATATTGAGTTTTCGTAAATGCTCTATATACTGAAGTTTATACTCTTTACTTTTGTTTTAAAATTTAAAAACACATTCTACATTTGAATTAACGTATTCTAAACTCTCTTTCATGAAATATAGGAATCATTATAATTTTTTAACATTTAGTTTAGTAAAATTTCATATACTGCCTAAATTAGTGGAATTACCATTATAAAATCTTCATTTTCTAGAGAAATGGAGGCAACAAAGGTTCCAAACCTCTTTGACCATCATCTTATGTCAGTGGTCGATGAAACTATACATTAAAACCAGATTTTCATATTTTTGAATTTTTTTCAAAATCGTGGGTTAACCCCTTCTAAAATATTGAGTTTTCCGTAAATGCAATATATACTGAAGTTTATACTCTTTACTTTTCTTTTAAAATTTAAAACACATTCTACATTTGAATTAACGTATTCTAAACTCTCTTTCATGAAATATAGGAATCATTATAATTTTTAACATTTAGTTTAGTAAAATTTCATTTACTACCTAAATTAGTGGAATTACCATTATAAAATCTTCGTTTTCTAGAGAAATGGAGGCAACAAAGGTTCTAAACATCTTTGACCATCATCTTATGTCAGTGCTCGATGAAATTATACATTAAAACCAGATTTTCATATTTTGAATTTTTTCAAAACTGTGGGTTAACCCCTTCTAAAATATTGAGTTTTCGTAAATGCTCTATATACTGAAGTTTATACTCTTTACTTTTGTTTTAAAATTTAAAACACATTCTACATTTGAATTAACGTATTCTAAACTCTCTTTCATGAAATATAGGAATCATTATAATTTTTTAACATTTAGTTTAGTAAAATTTCATATACCCTAAATTAGTGGAATTACCATTATAAAATCTTCATTTTCTAGAGAAATGGAGGCAACAAAGGTTCCAAACCTCTTTGACCATCATCTTATGTCAGTGCTCGATGAAACTATACATTAAAACCAGATTTTCATATTTTTGAATTTTTTCAAAACTGGGTTAACCCCTTCTAAAATATTGAGTTTTCGTAAATGCTCTATATACTGAAGTTTATACTTTTACTTTTGTTTTAAAATTTTAAAACACATTCTACATTTGAATTAACGTATTCTAAACTCTCTTTCATGAAATATAGGAATCATTATAATTTTTAACATTTAGTTTAGTAAAATTTCATATACCTAAATTAGTGGAATTACCATTATAAAATCTTCATTTTCTAGAGAAATGGAGGCAACAAAGGTTCCAAACCCTTTGACCATCATCTTATGTCAGTGCTCGATGAAACTATACATTAAAACCAGATTTTCATATTTTTGAATTTTTTCAAAACTGTGGGTTAACCCTTCTAAAATATTGAGTTTTCGTAAATGCTCTATATACTGAAGTTTATACTTTTACTTTTGTTTTAAAATTTAAAACACATTCTACATTTGAATTAACGTATTCTAAACTCTCTTTCATGAAATATAGGAATCATTATAATTTTTAACATTTAGTTTAGTAAAATTTCATATACCTAAATTAGTGGAATTACCATTATAAAATCTTCATTTTCTAGAGAAATGGAGGCAACAAAGGTTCCAAACCTCTTTGACCATCATCTTATGTCAGTGCTCGATGAAACTATACATTAAAACCAGATTTTCATATTTTTGAATTTTTTCAAAACTGTGGGTTAACCCCTTCTAAAATATTGAGTTTTCGTAAATGCTCTATATACTGAAGTTTATACTCTTTACTTTTGTTTTAAAATTTAAAACACATTCTACATTTGAATTAACGTATTCTAAACTCTTTCATGAAATATAGGAATCATTATAATTTTTAACATTTAGTTTAGTAAAATTTCATATACCTAAATTAGTGGAATTACCATTATAAAATCTTCATTTTCTAGAGAAATGGAGGCAACAAAGGTTCCAAACCTCTTTGACCATCATCTTATGTCAGTGCTCGATGAAACTATACATTAAAACCAGATTTTCATATTTTGAATTTTTTCAAAATGTGGGTTAACCCTTCTAAAATATTGAGTTTTCGTAAATGCTCTATATACTGAAGTTTATACTTTACTTTTGTTTTAAAATTTAAAACACATTCTACATTTGAATTAACGTATTCTAAACTCTCTTCATGAAATATAGGAATCATTATAATTTTTAACATTTAGTTTAGTAAAATTTCATATACTGCCTAAATTAGTGGAATTACCATTATAAAATCTTCATTTTCTAGAGAAATGGAGGCAACAAAGATTCCAAACCTCTTTGACCATCATCTTATGTCAGTGCTCGATGAAACTATACATTAAAACCAGATTTTCATATTTTTGAATTTTTTCAAAACTGTGGGTTAACCCTTCTAAAATATTGAGTTTTCGTAAATGCTCTATATACTGAAGTTTATACTTTTACTTTTGTTTTAAAATTTAAAACACATTCTACATTTGAATTAACGTATTCTAAACTCTCTTTCATGAAATATAGGAATCATTATAATTTTTTAACATTTAGTTTAGTAAAATTTCATATACTGCCTAAATTAGTGGAATTACCGTTATAAAATCTTCATTTTCTAGAGAAATGGAGGCAACAAAGATTCCAAACCTCTTTGACCATCATCTTATGTCAGTGCTCGATGAAACTATACATTAAAACCAGATTTTCATTTTTTTGAATTTTTTTTAAATCTGTGGGTTAACCCCTTCTAAAATATTGAGTTTTCGTAAATGCTCTATATACTGAAGTTTATACTTTTACTTTTGTTTTAAAATTTAAAACACATTCTACATTTGAATTAACGTATTCTAAACTCTCTTTCATGAAATATAGGAATCATTATAATTTTTTAACATTTAGTTTAGTAAAATTTCATATACTACTTAAATTAGTGGAATTACCATTATAAAATCTTCATTTTCTAGAGAAATGGAGGCAACAAAGGTTCCAAACCTCTTTGACCATCATCTTATGTCAGTGCTCGATGAAACTATACATTAAAACCAGATTTTCATATTTTGAATTTTTTCAAAACCTGGGTTAACCCCTCTAAAATATTGAGTTTTCGTAAATGCTCTATATACTGAAGTTTATACTTTTTACTTTTGTTTTAAAATTTAAAACACATTCTACATTTGAATTAACGTATTCTAAACTCTCTTTCATGAAATATAGGAATCATTATAATTTTTAACATTTAGTTTAGTAAAATTTCATATACTGCCTAAATTAGTGGAATTACCATTATAAAATCTTCATTTTCTAGAGAAATGGAGGCAACAAAGGTTCCAAACCTCTTTGACCATCATCTTATGTCAGTGCTCGATGAAACTATACATTAAAACCAGATTTTCATATTTTGAATTTTTTCAAAACTGTGGGTTAACCCTTCTAAAATATTGAGTTTTCGTAAATGCTCTATATACTGAAGTTTATACTCTTTACTTTTGTTTTAAAATTTAAAACACATTCTACATTTGAATTAACGTATTCTAAACTCTCTTTCATGAAATATAGGAATCATTATAATTTTTAACATTTAGTTTAGTAAAATTTCATATACTGCCTAAATTAGTGGAATTACCATTATAAAATCTTCATTTTCTAGAGAAATGGAGGCAACAAAGGTTCCAAACCTCTTTGACCATCATCTTATGTCAGTGCTCGATGAAACTATACATTAAAACCAGATTTTCATATTTTGAATTTTTTTCAAAACTCCGTGTTAACCCTTCTAAAATATTGAGTTTTCGTAAATGCTCTATATACTGAAGTTTATACTCTTTACTTTTGTTTTAAAATTTAAAACACATTCTACATTTGAATTAACGTATTCTAAACTCTCTTTCATGAAATATAGGAATCATTATAATTTTTAACATTTAGTTTAGTAAAATTTCATATACTGCCTAAATTAGTGGAATTACCATTATAAAATCTTCATTTTCTAGAGAAATGGAGGCAACAAAGGTTCCAAACCTCTTTGACCATCATCTTATGTCAGTGCTCGATGAAACTATACATTAAAACCAGATTTTCATATTTTGAATTTTTTCAAAACTGTGGGTTAACCCTTCTAAAATATTGAGTTTTCGTAAATGCTCTATATACTGAAGTTTATACTTTTTACTTTTGTTTTAAAATTTAAAACACATTCTACATTTGAATTAACGTATTCTAAACTCTCTTTCATGAAATATAGGAATCATTATAATTTTTTAACATTTAGTTTAGTAAAATTTCATATACTGCCTAAATTAGTGGAATTACCATTATAAAATCTTCATTTTCTAGAGAAATGGAGGCAACAAAGGTTCCAAACCTCTTTGACCATCATCTTATGCCAGTGCTTGATGAAACTATACATTAAAACCAGATTTTCTTATTTTTCAATTTTTTCAAAACTGTGGGTTAACCCTTCTAAAATATTGAGTTTTCGTAAATGCTCTATATACTGAAGTTTATACTCTTTACTTTTGTTTTAAAATTTTAAAACACATTCTACATTTGAATTAACGTATTCTAAACTATCTTTCATGAAATATGGGAATCATTATAATTTTTTAACATTTAGTTTAGTAAAATTTCATATTCTGCTAGTGGAATTACAATTATAAAATCTTCATTTTCTAGAGAAATAGAGGCAACAAAGGTTCCAAACCTCTTTGACCATCATCTTATGCCAGTGCTCGATGAAACTATACATTAAAACCAGATTTTCATATTTTGAATTTTTTTCAAAATCCGTGGGTTAACCCCTTCTAAAATATTGAGTTTTCGGTAAATACTCTATATACTGAAGTTTATACTCTTTACTTTTGTTTTAAAATTTTAAAACACATTCTACATTTGAATTAACGTATTCTAAACTATCTTTCATGAAATATAGGAATCATTATAATTTTTTAACATTTAGTTTAGTAAAATTTCATATCCTGCCTAAATTAGTGGAATTACCATTATAAAATCTTCATTTTCTAGAGAAATGGAGGCAACAAAGGTTTCAAACCTCTTTGACCATCATCTTATGTCAGTGCTCGATGAAACTATACATTAAAACCAGATTTTCATATTTTGAATTTTTTCAAAACTGTGGGTTAACCCTTCTAAAATATTGAGTTTTCGTAAATGCTCTATATACTGAAGTTTATACTCTTTACTTTTGTTTTAAAATTTAAAACACATTCTACATTTGAATTAACGTATTCTAAACTCTTTCATGAAATATAGGAATCATTATAATTTTTAACATTTAGTTTAGTAAAATTTCATATACGCCTAAATTAGTGGAATTACCATTATAAAATCTTCATTTTCTAGAGAAATGGAGGCAACAAAGGTTCCAAACCTCTTTGACCATCATCTTATGTCAGTGCTCGATGAAACTATACATTAAAACCAGATTTTCATATTTTGAATTTTTCAAAACTGTGGGTTAACCCTTCTAAAATATTGAGTTTTCGTAAATGCTCTATATACTGAAGTTTATACTTTTACTTTTGTTTTAAAATTTAAAACACATTCTACATTTGAATTAACGTATTCTAAACTCTCTTTCATGAAATATAGGAATCATTATAATTTTTAACATTTAGTTTAGTAAAATTTCATATACTGCCTAAATTAGTGGAATTACCATTATAAAATCTTCATTTTCTAGAGAAATGGAGGCAACAAAGGTTCCAAACCTCTTTGACCATCATCTTATGTCAGTGCTCGATGAAACTATACATTAAAACCAGATTTTCATATTTTGAATTTTTTCAAAATCTGTGGGTTAACCCCTTCTAAAATATTGAGTTTTCGTAAATGCTCTATATACTGAAGTTTATACTTTTACTTTTGTTTTAAAATTTAAAACACATTCTACATTTGAATTAACGTATTCTAAACTCTTTCATGAAATATAGGAATCATTATAATTTTTAACATTTAGTTTAGTAAAATTTCATATACTAAATTAGTGGAATTACCGTTATAAAATCTTCATTTTCTAGAGAAATGGAGGCAACAAAGGTTCCAAACCTCTTTGACCATCATCTTATGTCAGTGCTCGATGAAACTATACATTAAAACCAGATTTTCATATTTTTGAATTTTTTCAAAACTGTGGGTTAACCCCTTCTAAAATATTGAGTTTTCTAAATGCTCTATATACTGAAGTTTATACTCTTTACTTTTGTTTTAAAATTTAAAAACACATTCTACATTTGAATTAACGTATTCTAAACTCTCTTTCATGAAATATAGGAATCATTATAATTTTTAACATTTAGTTTAGTAAAATTTCATATACTGCCTAAATTAGTGGAATTACCATTATAAAATCTTCATTTTCTAGAGAAATGGAGGCAACAAAGGTTCCAAACCTCTTTGACCATCATCTTATGTCAGTGCTCGATGAAACTATACATTAAAACCAGATTTTCATATTTTTTGAATTTTTCAAAACTGTGGGTTAACCCTTCTAAAATATTGAGTTTTCGTAAATGCTCTATATACTGAAGTTTATACTCTTTACTTTTGTTTTAAAATTTAAAACACATTCTACATTTGAATTAACGTATTCTAAACTCTCTTTCATGAAATATAGGAATCATTATAATTTTTAACATTTAGTTTAGTAAAATTTCATATACTCCTAAATTAGTGGAATTACCATTATAAAATCTTCATTTTCTAGAGAAATGGAGGCAACAAAGGTTCCAAACCTCTTTGACCATCATCTTATGTCAGTGCTCGATGAAACTATACATTAAAACCAGATTTTCATATTTTGAATTTTTTCAAAATCCGTGGTTAACCCTTCTAAAATATTGAGTTTTCGTAAATGCTCTATATACTGAAGTTTATACTTTTTACTTTTGTTTTAAAATTTAAAACACATTCTACATTTGAATTAACGTATTCTAAACTCTCTTTCATGAAATATAGGAATCATTATAATTTTTAACATTTAGTTTAGTAAAATTTCATATACCCTAAATTAGTGGAATTACCATTATAAAATCTTCATTTTCTAGAGAAATGGAGGCAACAAAGGTTCCAAACCTCTTTGACCATCATCTTATGTCAGTGCTCGATGAAACTATACATTAAAACCAGATTTTCATATTTTTGAATTTTTTCAAAACTGTGGGTTAACCCTTCTAAAATATTGAGTTTTCGTAAATGCTCTATATACTGAAGTTTATACTTTTACTTTTGTTTTAAAATTTAAAACACATTCTACATTTGAATTAACGTATTCTAAACTCTCTTTCATGAAATATAGGAATCATTATAATTTTTTAACATTTAGTTTAGTAAAATTTCATATACTGCCTAAATTAGTGGAATTTCCATTATAAATCTTCATTTTCTAGAGAAATGGAGGCAACAAAGGTTCCAAACCACTTTGACCATCATCTTATGTCAGTGCTCGATGAAACTATACATTAAAACCAGATTTTCATTTTTGAATTTTTTCAAAACGGGTTAACCCCTTCTAAAATATTGAGTTTTCGTAAATGCTCTATATAATGAAGTTTATACTCTTTACTTTTGTTTTAAAATTTAAAACACATTCTACATTTGAATTACCGTATTCTAAACTCTCTTTCATGAAATATAGGAATCATTATAATTTTAACATTTAGTTTAGTAAAATTTCAAATACTGCCTAAATTAGTGGAATTACCATTATAAAATCTTCATTTTCTAGATAAATGGAAGCAACAAAGGTTCCAAACCTCTTTGACCATCATCTTATGTCAGTGCTCGATGAAACTATACATTAAAACCAGATTTTCATATTTTTGAATTTTTTCAAAACTGTGGGTTAACCCCTTCTAAAATATTGAGTTTTCGGTAAATGCTCTATATACTGAAGTTTATACTCTTTACTTTTGTTTTAAAATTTAAAAACACATTCTACATTTGAATTAACGTATTCTAAACTCTCTTTCATGAAATATAGGAATCATTATAATTTTTAACATTTAGTTTAGTAAAATTTCATATACTGCCTAAATTAGTGGAATTACCATTATAAAATCTTCATTTTCTAGAGAAATGGAGGCAACAAAGGTTCCAAACCTCTTTGACCATCATCTTATGTCAGTGCTCGATGAAACTATACATTAAAACCAGATTTTCATATTTTGAATTTTTTTCAAAACTGTGGGTTAACCCTTCTAAAATATTGAGTTTTCGTAAATGCTCTATATACTGAAGTTTATACTTTTACTTTTGTTTTAAAATTTAAAACACATTCTACATTTGAATTAACGTATTCTAAACTCTCTTTCAAATATAGGAATCATTATAATTTTTAACATTTAGTTTAGTAAAATTTCATATACTGCCTAAATTAGTGGAATTACCATTATAAAATCTTCATTTTCTAGAGAAATGGAGGCAACAAAGGTTCCAAACCTCTTTGACCATCATCTTATGTCAGTGCTCGATGAAACTATACATTAAAACCAGATTTTCATATTTTGAATTTTTTCAAAATCCGTGGGTTAACCCTTCTAAAATATTGAGTTTTCGTAAATGCTCTATATACTGAAGTTTATACTCTTTACTTTTGTTTTAAAATTTAAAACACATTCTACATTTGAATTAACGTATTCTAAACTCTTTCATGAAATATAGGAATCATTATAATTTTTAACATTTAGTTTAGTAAAATTTCATATACTGCCTAAATTAGTGGAATTACCATTATAAATCTTCATTTTCTAGAGAAATGGAGGCAACAAAGGTTCCAAACCTCTTTGACCATCATCTTATGTCAGTGCTCGATGAAACTATACATTAAAACCAGATTTTCATATTTTTGAATTTTTTCAAAATGTGGGTTAACCCTTCTAAAATATTGAGTTTTCGTAAATGCTCTATATACTGAAGTTTATACTTTTACTTTTGTTTTAAAATTTAAAAAACACATTCTACACTTGAATTAACGTATTCTAAACTCTCTTTCATGAAATATAGGAATCATTATAACTTTTTAACATTTAGTTTAGTAAAATTTCATATACCTAAATTAGTGGAATTACCATTATAAAATCTTCATTTTCTAGAAATGGAGGCAACAAAGGTTCCAAACCTCTTTGACCATCATCTTATGTCAGTGCTCGATGAAACTATACATTAAAACCAGATTTTCATATTTTGAATTTTTTCAAAACTGTGGTTAACCCTTCTAAAATATTGAGTTTTCGTAAATGCTCTATATACTGAAGTTTATACTTTTTACTTTTGTTTTAAAATTTAAAACACATTCTACATTTGAATTAACGTATTCTAAACTCTTTCATGAAATATAGGAATCATTATAATTTTTAACATTTAGTTTAGTAAAATTTCATATACTCCTAAATTAGTGGAATTACCTTTATAAAATCTTCATTTTCTAGAGAAATGGAGGCAACAAAGGTTCCAAACCTCTTTGACCATCATCTTATGTCAGTGCTCGATGAAACTATACATTAAAACCAGATTTTCATATTTTGAATTTTTTCAAAACTGTGGGTTAACCCTTCTAAAATATTGAGTTTTCGTAAATGCTCTATATGAAGTTTATACTCTTTACTTTTGTTTTAAAATTTAAAACACATTCTACATTTGAATTAACGTATTCTAAACTCTCTTTCATGAAATATAGGAATCATTATAATTTTTTAACATTTTGTTTAGTAAAATTTCATATACTACCTAAATTAGTGGAATTACCATTATAAAATCTTCATTTTCTAGAGAAATGGAGGCAACAAAGGTTCCAAACCTCTTTGACCATCATCTTATGTCAGTGCTTGATGAAACTATACATTAAAACCAGATTTTCATATTTTGAATTTTTTCAAAACTGTGGGTTAACCCTTCTAAAATATTGAGTTTTCGTAAATGCTCTATATACTGAAGTTTATACTCTTTACTTTTTTTTAAAAATTAAAAACACATTCTACATTTGAATTAACGTATTCTAAACTCTCTTTCATGAAATATAGGAATCATTATAATTTTTTAACATTTAGTTTAGCAAAATTTCATATACCCTAAATTAGTGGAATTACCATTATAAAATCTTCATTTTCTAGAGAAATGGAGGCAACAAAGGTTCCAAACCTCTTTGACCATCATCTTATGTCAGTGCTCGATGAAACTATACATTAAAACCAGATTTTCATATTTTGAATTTTTCAAAACTGTGGGTTAACCCTTCTAAAATATTGAGTTTTCGTAAATGCTCTATATACTGAAGTTTATACTCTTTACTTTTGTTTTAAAATTTAAAACACATTCTACATTTGAATTAACGTATTCTAAACTCTCTTTCATGAAAAATAGGAATCATTATAATTTTTAACATTTAGTTTAGTAAAATTTCATATACTGCCTAAATTAGTGGAATTACCATTATAAAATCTTCATTTTCTAGAGAAATAGAGGCAACAAAGGTTCCAAACCTCTTTGACCATCATCTTATGTCAGTGCTCGATGAAACTATACATTAAAACCAGATTTTCATATTTTGAATTTTTTCAAAACCGTGGGTTAACCCTTCTAAAATATTGAGTTTTCGTAAATGCTCTATATACTGAAGTTTATACTTTTTACTTTTGTTTTAAAATTTAAAACACATTCTACATTTGAATTAACGTATTCTAAACTCTTTCATGAAATATAGGAATCATTATAATTTTTAACATTTAGTTTAGTAAAATTTCATATACTCCTAAATTAGTGGAATTACCATTATAAAATCTTCATTTTCTAGAGAAATGGAGGCAACAAAGGTTCCAAACCTCTTTGACCATCATCTTATGTCAGTGCTCGATGAAACTATACATTAAAACCAGATTTTCATATTTTTGAATTTTTTTCAAAACTGTGGTTAACCCTTCTAAAATATTGAGTTTTGTAAATGCTCTATATACTGAAGTTTATACTTTTACTTTTGTTTTAAAATTTAAAACACATTCTACATTTGAATTAACGTATTCTAAACTCTCTTCATGAAATATAGGAATCATTATAATTTTTAACATTTAGTTTAGTAAAATTTCATATACCCTAAATTAGTGGAATTACCATTATAAAATCTTCATTTTCTAGAGAAATGGAGGCAACAAAGGTTCCAAACCTCTTTGACCATCATCTTATGTCAGTGCTCGATGAAACTATACATTAAAACCAGATTTTCATTTTTTGATTTTTTTTCAAAATGTGGGTTAACCCTTCTAAAATATTGAGTTTTCGTAAATGCTCTATATACTGAAGTTTATACTCTTTACTTTTGTTTTAAAATTTAAAACACATTCTACATTTGAATTAACGTATTCTAAACTCTCTTTCATGAAATATAGGAATCATTATAATTTTTAACATTTAGTTTAGTAAAATTTCATATACTGCCTAAATTAGTGGAATTACCATTATAAAATCTTCATTTTCTAGAGAAATGGAGGCAACAAAGGTTCCAAACCTCTTTGACCATCATCTTATGTCAGTGCTCGATGAAACTATACATTAAAACCAGATTTTCATATTTTGAATTTTTTCAAAACTGTGGGTTAACCCTTCTAAAATATTGAGTTTTCGTAAATGCTCTATATACTGAAGTTTATACTCTTTACTTTTGTTTTAAAATTTAAAACACATTCTACATTTGAATTAACGTATTCTAAACTCTCTTTCATGAAATATAGGAATCATTATAATTTTTAACATTTAGTTTAGTAAAATTTCATATACTGCCTAAATTAGTGGAATTACCATTATAAAATCTTCATTTTCTAGAGAAATGGAGGCAACAAAGGTTCCAAACCTCTTTGACCATCATCTTATGTCAGTGCTCGATGAAACTATACATTAAAACCAGATTTTCATATTTTGAATTTTTTTCAAAACTGTGGGTTAACCCTTCTAAAATATTGAGTTTTCGTAAATGCTCTATATACTGAAGTTTATACTTTTACTTTTGTTTTAAAATTTAAAACACATTCTACATTTGAATTAACGTATTCTAAACTCTCTTTCATGAAATATAGGAATCATTATAATTTTTAACATTTAGTTTAGTAAAATTTCATATACCTAAATTAGTGGAATTACCATTATAAAATCTTCATTTTCTAGAGAAATGGAGGCAACAAAGGTTCCAAACCTCTTTGACCATCATCTTATGTCAGTGCTCGATGAAACTATACATTAAAACCAGATTTTCATATTTTTGAATTTTTTCAAAACTGGGTTAACCCTTCTAAAATATTGAGTTTTCGTAAATGCTCTATATACTGAAGTTTATACTTTTACTTTTGTTTTAAAATTTAAAACACATTCTACATTTGAATTAACGTATTCTAAACTCTCTTTCATGAAATATAGGAATCATTATAATTTTTAACATTTAGTTTTAGTTTTTACCTAAATTAGTGGAATTACCATTATAAAATCTTCATTTTCTAGAGAAATGGAGGCAACAAAGGTTCCAAACCTCTTTGACCATCATCTTATGTCAGTGCTCGATGAAACTATACATTAAAACCAGATTTTCATTTTTTGAATTTTTTCAAAATGTGGGTTAACCCTTCTAAAATATTGAGTTTTCGTAAATGCTCTATATACTGAAGTTTATACTCTTTACTTTTGTTTTAAAATTTAAAACACATTCTACATTTGAATTAACGTATTCTAAACTCTCTTTCATGAAATATAGGAATCATTATAATTTTTTAACATTTAGTTTAGTAAAATTTCATATACTGCCTAAATTAGTGGAATTACCATTATAAAATCTTCATTTTCTAGAGAAATGGAGGCAACAAAGGTTCCAAACCTCTTTGACCATCATCTTATGTCAGTGCTCGATGAAACTATACATTAAAACCAGATTTTCATATTTTGAATTTTTTCAAAACTGTGGGTTAACCCCTTCTAAAATATTGAGTTTTCGGTAAATGCTCTATATACTGAAGTTTATACTCTTTACTTTTGTTTTAAAATTTAAAACACATTCTACATTTGAATTAACGTATTCTAAACTCTCTTTCATGAAATATAGGAATCATTATAATTTTTAACATTTAGTTTAGTAAAATTTCATATACTACCTAAATTAGTGGAATTACCATTATAAAATCTTCATTTTCTAGAGAAATGGAGGCAACAAAGGTTCCAAACCTCTTTGACCATCATCTTATGTCAGTGCTCGATGAAACTATACATTAAAACCAGATTTTCATATTTTTGAATTTTTTTCAAAACTGTGGGTTAACCCTTCTAAAATATTGAGTTTTCGTAAATGCTCTATATACTGAAGTTTATACTCTTTACTTTTGTTTTAAAATTTAAAAACACATTCTACATTTGAATTAACGTATTCTAAACTCTCTTCATGAAATATAGGAATCATTATAATTTTTAACATTTAGTTTAGTAAAATTTCATATACTGCCTAAATTAGTGGAATTACCATTATAAAATCTTCATTTTCTAGAGAAATGGAGGCAACAAAGGTTCCAAACCTCTTTGACCATCATCTTATGTCAGTGCTCGATGAAACTATACATTAAAACCAGATTTTCATATTTTGAAATTTTTTCAAAACTGTGGGTTAACCCTTCTAAAATATTGAGTTTTCGTAAATGCTCTATATACTGAAGTTTATACTTTTACTTTTGTTTTAAAATTTAAAACACATTCTACATTTGAATTAACGTATTCTAAACTCTCTTCATGAAATATAGGAATCATTATAATTTTTAACATTTAGTTTAGTAAAATTTCATATACTCCTAAATTAGTGGAATTACCATTATAAAATCTTCATTTTCTAGAGAAATGGAGGCAACAAAGGTTCCAAACCTCTTTGACCATCATCTTATGTCAGTGCTCGATGAAACTATACATTAAAACAAGATTTTCATTTTTTGAATTTTTTCAAAACTGTGGGTTAACCCTTCTAAAATATTGAGTTTTCGTAAATGCTCTATATACTGAAGTTTATACTCTTTTACTTTTAAAATTTAAAACACATTCTACATTTGAATTAACGTATTCTAAACTCTTTTCATGAAATATAGGAATCATTATAATTTTTAACATTTAGTTTAGTAAAATTTCATATACCCTAAATTAGTGGAATTACCTTTATAAAATCTTCATTTTCAAGAGAAATGGAGGCAACAAAGGTTCCAAACCTCTTTGACCATCATCTTATGTCAGTGCTCGATGAAACTATACATTAAAACCAGATTTTCATATTTTGAATTTTTTCAAAACTGTGGGTTAACCCTTCTAAAATATTGAGTTTTTGTAAATGCTCTATATACTGAAGTTTATACTTTTACTTTTGTTTTAAAATTTAAAACACATTCTACATTTGAATTAACGTATTCTAAACTCTCTTTCATGAAATATAGGAATCATTATAATTTTTTAACATTTAGTTTAGTAAAATTTCATATACTACCTAAATTAGTGGAATTACCATTATAAAATCTTCATTTTCTAGAGAAATGGAGGCAACAAAGGTTCCAAACCTCTTTGACCATCATCTTATGTCAGTGCTCGATGAAACTATACATTAAAACCAGATTTTCATATTTTGAATTTTTTCAAAATCCGTGGGTTAACCCCTTCTAAAATATTGAGTTTTCGGTAAATGCTCTATATACTGAAGTTTATACTTTTACTTTTGTTTTAAAATTTAAAACACATTCTACATTTGAATTAACGTATTCTAAACTCTTTCATGAAATATAGGAATCATTATAATTTTTAACATTTAGTTTAGTAAAATTTATACTAAATTAGTGGAATTACCATTATAAAATCTTCATTTTCTAGAGAAATGGAGGCAACAAAGGTTCCAAACCTCTTTGACCATCATCTTATGTCAGTGCTCGATGAAACTATACATTAAAACCAGATTTTCATATTTTGAATTTTTTCAAAACTGTGGGTTAACCCTTCTAAAATATTGAGTTTTCGTAAATGCTCTATATACTGAAGTTTATACTCTTTACTTTTGTTTTAAAATTTAAAACACATTCTACATTTGAATTAACGTATTCTAAACTCTCTTTCATGAAATATAGGAATCATTATAATTTTTAACATTTAGTTTAGTAAAATTTCATATACTGCCTAAATTAGTGGAATTACCATTATAAAATCTTCATTTTCTAGAGAAATGGAGGCAACAAAGGTTCCAAACCTCTTTGACCATCATCTTATGTCAGTGCTCGATGAAACTATACATTAAAACCAGATTTTCATATTTTGAATTTTTTCAAAACTGTGGGTTAACCCTTCTAAAATATTGAGTTTTCGTAAATGCTCTATATACTGAAGTTTATACTTTTACTTTTGTTTTAAAATTTAAAACACATTCTACATTTGAATTAACGTATTCTAAACTCTCTTTCATGAAATATAGGAATCATTATAATTTTTAACATTTAGTTTAGTAAAATTTCATATACTGCCTAAATTAGTGGAATTACCATTATAAAATCTTCATTTTCTAGAGAAATGGAGGCAACAAAGGTTCCAAACCTCTTTGACCATCATCTTATGTCAGTGCTCGATGAAACTATACATTAAAACCAGATTTTCATATTTTGAATTTTTTTCAAAACTGGGTTAACCCTTCTAAAATATTGAGTTTTCGTAAATGCTCTATATACTGAAGTTTATACTCTTTACTTTTGTTTTAAAATTTAAAACACATTCTACATTTGAATTAACGTATTCTAAACTCTCTTCATGAAATATAGGAATCATTATAATTTTTAACATTTAGTTTAGTAAAATTTCATATACCTAAATTAGTGGAATTACCATTATAAAATCTTCATTTTCTAGAGAAATGGAGGCAACAAAGGTTCCAAACCTCTTTGACCATCATCTTATGTCAGTGCTCGATGAAACTATACATTAAAACCAGATTTTCATATTTTGAATTTTTTCAAAACTGTGGGTTAACCCTTCTAAAATATTGAGTTTTCAAATGCTCTATATACTGAAGTTTATACTCTTTACTTTTGTTTTAAAATTTAAAACACATTCTACATTTGAATTAACGTATTCTAAACTCTCTTTCATGAAATATAGGAATCATTATAATTTTTAACATTTAGTTTAGTAAAATTTCATATACTGCCTAAATTAGTGGAATTACCATTATAAAATCTTCATTTTCTAGAGAAATGGAGGCAACAAAGGTTCCAAACCTCTTTGACCATCATCTTATGTCAGTGCTCGATGAAACTATACATTAAAACCAGATTTTCATATTTTTGAATTTTTTCAAAACTGTGGGTTAACCCTTCTAAAATATTGAGTTTTCGTAAATGCTCTATATACTGAAGTTTATACTCTTTACTTTTGTTTTAAAATTTAAAACACATTCTACATTTGAATTAACGTATTCTAAACTCTTTCATGAAATATAGGAATCATTATAATTTTAACATTTAGTTTAGTAAAATTTCATATACTACCTAAATTAGTGGAATTACCATTATAAAATCTTCATTTTCTAGAGAAATGGAGGCAACAAAGGTTCCAAACCTCTTTGACCATCATCTTATGTCAGTGCTCGATGAAACTATACATTAAAACCAGATTTTCATATTTTTGAATTTTTCAAAATCCGTGGGTTAACCCTTCTAAAATATTGAGTTTTCGTAAATGCTCTATATACTGAAGTTTATACTCTTTACTTTTGTTTTAAAATTTAAAACACATTCTACATTTGAATTAACGTATTCTAAACTCTCTTCATGAAATATAGGAATCATTATAATTTTTAACATTTAGTTTAGTAAAATTTCATATATCCTAAATTAGTGGAATTACCATTATAAAATCTTCATTTTCTAGAGAAATGGAGGCAACAAAGGTTCCAAACCTCTTTGACCATCATCTTATGTCAGTGCTCGATGAAACTATACATTAAAACCAGATTTTCATATTTTTGAATTTTTTCAAAACTGTGGGTTAACCCTTCTAAAATATTGAGTTTTCGTAAATGCTCTATATACTGAAGTTTATACTTTACTTTTGTTTTAAAATTTAAAACACATTCTACATTTGAATTAACGTATTCTAAACTCTCTTTCATGAAATATAGGAATCATTATAATTTTTAACATTTAGTTTAGTAAAATTTCATATACCTAAATTAGTGGAATTACCATTATAAAATCTTCATTTTCTAGAGAAATGGAGGCAACAAAGGTTCCAAACCTCTTTGACCATCATCTTATGTCAGTGCTCGATGAAACTATACATTAAAACCAGATTTTCATATTTTGAATTTTTTCAAAATGTGGGTTAACCCTTCTAAAATATTGAGTTTTCGTAAATGCTCTATATACTGAAGTTTATACTCTTTACTTTTGTTTTAAAATTTAAAACACATTCTACATTTGAATTAACGTATTCTAAACTCTTTCATGAAATATAGGAATCATTATAATTTTTTAACATTTAGTTTACCAAAATTTCATATACTGCCTAAATTAGTGGAATTACCGTTATAAAATCTTCATTTTCTAGAGAAATGGAGGCAACAAAGGTTCCAAACCTCTTTGAGCATCATCTTATGTCAGTGCTCGATGAAACTATACATTAAAACCAGATTTTCATATTTTTGAATTTTTTCAAAACTGTGGTTAACCCTTCTAAAATATTGAGTTTTCGTAAATGCTCTATATACTGAAGTTTATACTTTTTACTTTTGTTTTAAAATTTAAAAACACATTCTACATTTGAATTAACGTATTCTAAACTATCTTTCATGAAATATAGGAATTATTATAATTTTTAAATATTTAGTTTATTAAAATTTCATATACTGCCTAAATTAGTGGAATTACCGTTATAAAATCTTCATTTTCTAGAGAAATGGAGGCAACAAAGGTTCCAAACCTCTTTGACCATCATCTTATGTCAGTGCTCGATGAAACTATACATTAAAACCAGATTTTCATATTTTGAATTTTTTCAAAACCGTGGGTTAACCCCTTCTAAAATATTGAGTTTTCGGTAAATGCTCTATATACTGAAGTTTATACTCTTTACTTTTGTTTTAAAATTTTAAAACACATTCTACATTTGAATTAACGTATTCTAAACTCTCTTTCATGATATATAGGAATCATTATAACTTTTTAACATTTAGTTTAGTAAAATTTCATATACTGCCTAAATTAGTGGAATTACCATTATAAAATCTTCATTTTCTAGAGAAATAGAGGCAACAAAGGTTCCAAACCTCTTTGACCATCATCTTATGTCAGTGCTCGATGAAACTATACATTAAAACCAGATTTTCATATTTTGAATTTTTTTCAAAACTGGGTTAACCCTTCTAAAATATTGAGTTTTCGTAAATGCTCTATATACTGAAGTTTATACTCTTTACTTTTGTTTTAAAATTTAAAACACATTCTACATTTGAATTAACGTATTCTAAACTCTCTTTCATGAAATATAGGAATCATTATAATTTTTAACATTTAGTTTAGTAAAATTTCATATACTGCCTAAATTAGTGGAATTACCATTATAAAATCTTCATTTTCTAGAGAAATGGAGGCAACAAAGGTTCCAAACCTCTTTGACCATCATCTTATGTCAGTGCTCGATGAAACTATACATTAAAACCAGATTTTCATATTTTGAATTTTTTTCAAAACTGTGGGTTAACCCTTCTAAAATATTGAGTTTTCGTAAATGCTCTATATACTGAAGTTTATACTTTTACTTTTGTTTTAAAATTTAAAACACATTCTACATTTGAATTAACGTATTCTAAACTCTCTTTCATGAAATATAGGAATCATTATAATTTTTAACATTTAGTTTAGTAAAATTTCATATACTGCCTAAATTAGTGGAATTACCATTATAAAATCTTCATTTTCTAGAGAAATGGAGGCAACAAAGGTTCCAAACCTCTTTGACCATCATCTTATGTCAGTGCTCGATGAAACTATACATTAAAACCAGATTTTCATATTTTGAATTTTTCAAAATCCGTGGGTTAACCCTTCTAAAATATTGAGTTTTCGTAAATGCTCTATATACTGAAGTTTATACTTTTACTTTTGTTTTAAAATTTAAAACACATTCTACATTTGAATTAACGTATTCTAAACTCTCTTTCATGAAATATAGGAATCATTATAATTTTTAACATTTAGTTTAGTAAAATTTCATATACTACCTAAATTAGTGGAATTACCATTATAAAATCTTCATTTTCTAGAGAAATGGAGGCAACAAAGGTTCCAAACCTCTTTGACCATCATCTTATGTCAGTGCTCGATGAAACTATACATTAAAACCAGATTTTCATATTTTTGAATTTTTTCAAAACTGTGGTTAACCCTTCTAAAATATTGAGTTTTCGTAAATGCTCTATATACTGAAGTTTATACTTTTACTTTTGTTTTAAAATTTAAAACACATTCTACATTTGAATTAACGTATTCTAAACTCTCTTTCATGAAATATAGGAATCATTATAATTTTTAACATTTAGTTTAGTAAAATTTCATATACGCCTAAATTAGTGGAATTACCATTATAAAATCTTCATTTTCTAGAGAAATGGAGGCAACAAAGGTTCCAAACCTCTTTGACCATCATCTTATGTCAGTGCTCGATGAAACTATACATTAAAACCAGATTTTCATATTTTGAATTTTTTCAAAACTGGGTTAACCCTTCTAAAATATTGAGTTTTCGTAAATGCTCTATATACTGAAGTTTATACTTTTACTTTTGTTTTAAAATTTAAAACACATTCTACATTTGAATTAACGTATTCTAAACTCTCTTTCATGAAATATAGGAATCATTATAATTTTTAACATTTAGTTTAGTAAAATTTCATATACGCCTAAATTAGTGGAATTACCATTATAAAATCTTCATTTTCTAGAGAAATGGAGGCAACAAAGGTTCCAAACCTCTTTGACCATCATCTTATGTCAGTGCTCGATGAAACTATACATTAAAACCAGATTTTCATATTTTGAATTTTTTCAAAACTGTGGGTTAACCCCTAAAATATTGAGTTTTCGTAAATGCTCTATATACTGAAGTTTATACTCTTTACTTTTGTTTTAAAATTTAAAACACATTCTACATTTGAATTAACGTATTCTAAACTCTCTTTCATGAAATATAGGAATCATTATAATTTTTAACATTTAGTTTAGTAAAATTTCATATACTCCTAAATTAGTGGAATTACCATTATAAAATCTTCATTTTCTAGAGAAATGGAGGCAACAAAGGTTCCAAACCTCTTTGACCATCATCTTATGTCAGTGCTCGATGAAACTATACATTAAAACCAGATTTTCATATTTTGAATTTTTTCAAAACTGTGGGTTAACCCTTCTAAAATATTGAGTTTTCGTAAATGCTCTATATACTGAAGTTTATACTTTTACTTTTGTTTTAAAATTTAAAACACATTCTACATTTGAATTAACGTATTCTAAACTCTCTTTCATGAAATATAGGAATCATTATAATTTTTAACATTTAGTTTAGTAAAATTTCATATACGCTAAATTAGTGGAATTACCATTATAAAATCTTCATTTTCTAGAGAAATGGAGGCAACAAAGGTTCCAAACCTCTTTGACCATCATCTTATGTCAGTGCTCGATGAAACTATACATTAAAACCAGATTTTCATATTTTGAATTTTTTCAAAACTGTGGGTTAACCCTTCTAAAATATTGAGTTTTGTAAATGCTCTATATACTGAAGTTTATACTTTTACTTTTGTTTTAAAATTTAAAACACATTCTACATTTGAATTAACGTATTCTAAACTCTCTTTCATGAAATATAGGAATCATTATAATTTTTAACATTTAGTTTAGTAAAATTTCATATACTGCCTAAATTAGTGGAATTACCATTATAAAATCTTCATTTTCTAGAGAAATGGAGGCAACAAAGGTTCCAAACCTCTTTGACCATCATCTTATGTCAGTGCTCGATGAAACTATACATTAAAACCAGATTTTCATATTTTGAATTTTTTTCAAAATCTGTGGTTAACCCTTCTAAAATATTGAGTTTTCGTAAATGCTCTATATACTGAAGTTTATACTCTTTACTTTTGTTTTAAAATTTAAAACACATTCTACATTTGAATTAACGTATTCTAAACTCTCTTCATGAAATATAGGAATCATTATAATTTTTAACATTTAGTTTAGTAAAATTTCATATATACCTAAATTAGTGGAATTACCATTATAAAATCTTCATTTTCTAGAGAAATGGAGGCAACAAAGGTTCCAAACCTCTTTGACCATCATCTTATGTCAGTGCTCGATGAAACTATACATTAAAACCAGATTTTCATATTTTGAATTTTTTCAAAATCTGTGGGTTAACCCTTCTAAAATATTGAGTTTTCGTAAATGCTCTATATACTGAAGTTTATACTCTTTACTTTTGTTTTAAAATTTAAAACACATTCTACATTTGAATTAACGTATTCTAAACTCTCTTTCATGAAATATAGGAATCATTATAATTTTTAACATTTAGTTTAGTAAAATTTCATATACTGCCTAAATTAGTGGAATTACCATTATAAAATCTTCATTTTCTAGAGAAATGGAGGCAACAAAGGTTCCAAACCTCTTTGACCATCATCTTATGTCAGTGCTCGATGAAACTATACATTAAAACCAGATTTTCATATTTTGAATTTTTTCAAAACTGTGGGTTAACCCTTCTAAAATATTGAGTTTTCTGTAAATGCTCTATATACTGAAGTTTATACTCTTACTTTTGTTTTAAAATTTAAAACACATTCTACATTTGAATTAACGTATTCTAAACTCTCTTTCATGAAATATAGGAATCATTATAATTTTTAACATTTAGTTTAGTAAAATTTCATATACCTAAATTAGTGGAATTACCATTATAAAATCTTCATTTTCTAGAGAAATGGAGGCAACAAAGGTTCCAAACCTCTTTGACCATCATCTTATGTCAGTGCTCGATGAAACTATACATTAAAACCAGATTTTCATATTTTGAATTTTTTTCAAAACTGTGGGTTAACCCTTCTAAAATATTGAGTTTTCGTAAATGCTCTATATACTGAAGTTTATACTCTTTACTTTTGTTTTAAAATTTAAAACACATTCTACATTTGAATTAACGTATTCTAAACTCTCTTTCATGAAATATAGGAATCATTATAATTTTTAACATTTAGTTTAGTAAAATTTCATATACTGCCTAAATTAGTGGAATTACCATTATAAAATCTTCATTTTCTAGAGAAATGGAGGCAACAAAGGTTCCAAACCTCTTTGACCATCATCTTATGTCAGTGCTCGATGAAACTATACATTAAAACCAGATTTTCATATTTTGAATTTTTTTCAAAACTGGGTTAACCCTTCTAAAATATTGAGTTTTCTGTAAATGCTCTATATACTGAAGTTTATACTCTTTACTTTTGTTTTAAAATTTAAAACACATTCTACATTTGAATTAACGTATTCTAAACTCTCTTCATGAAATATAGGAATCATTATAATTTTTAACATTTAGTTTAGTAAAATTTCATATACGCCTAAATTAGTGGAATTACCATTATAAAATCTTCATTTTCTAGAGAAATGGAGGCAACAAAGGTTCCAAACCTCTTTGACCATCATCTTATGTCAGTGCTCGATGAAACTATACATTAAAACCAGATTTTCATATTTTTGAATTTTTTTCAAAATCCGTGGGTTAACCCTTCTAAAATATTGAGTTTTCGTAAATGCTCTATATACTGAAGTTTATACTTTTACTTTTGTTTTAAAATTTAAAACACATTCTACATTTGAATTAACGTATTCTAAACTCTCTTTCATGAAATATAGGAATCATTATAATTTTTAACATTTAGTTTAGTAAAATTTCATATACGCCTAAATTAGTGGAATTACCATTATAAAATCTTCATTTTCTAGAGAAATGGAGGCAACAAAGGTTCCAAACCTCTTTGACCATCATCTTATGTCAGTGCTCGATGAAACTATACATTAAAACCAGATTTTCATATTTTGAATTTTTTCAAAACTGTGGGTTAACCCTTCTAAAATATTGAGTTTTCGTAAATGCTCTATATACTGAAGTTTATACTCTTTACTTTTGTTTTAAAATTTAAAACACATTCTACATTTGAATTAACGTATTCTAAACTCTCTTTCATGAAATATAGGAATCATTATAATTTTTAACATTTAGTTTAGTAAAATTTCATATATATCTAAATTAGTGGAATTACCATTATAAAATCTTCATTTTCTAGAGAAATGGAGGCAACAAAGGTTCCAAACCTCTTTGACCATCATCTTATGTCAGTGCTCGATGAAACTATACATTAAAACCAGATTTTCATATTTTTGAATTTTTTCAAAACTGTGGGTTAACCCTTCTAAAATATTGAGTTTTCGTAAATGCTCTATATACTGAAGTTTATACTTTTACTTTTGTTTTAAAATTTAAAACACATTCTACATTTGAATTAACGTATTCTAAACTCTCTTCATGAAATATAGGAATCATTATAATTTTTAACATTTAGTTTAGTAAAATTTCATATACTGCCTAAATTAGTGGAATTACCATTATAAAATCTTCATTTTCTAGAGAAATGGAGGCAACAAAGGTTCCAAACCTCTTTGACCATCATCTTATGTCAGTGCTCGATGAAACTATACATTAAAACCAGATTTTCATATTTTGAATTTTTCAAAACTGTGTTAACCCCTTCTAAAATATTGAGTTTTCGTAAATGCTCTATATACTGAAGTTTATACTTTACTTTTGTTTTAAAATTTAAAACACATTCTACATTTGAATTAACGTATTCTAAACTCTCTTTCATGAAATATAGGAATCATTATAATTTTTAACATTTAGTTTAGTAAAATTTCATATACTACCTAAATTAGTGGAATTACCATTATAAAATCTTCATTTTCTAGAGAAATGGAGGCAACAAAGGTTCCAAACCTCTTTGACCATCATCTTATGTCAGTGCTCGATGAAACTATACATTAAAACCAGATTTTCATATTTTGAATTTTTTCAAAACTGGGTTAACCCTTCTAAAATATTGAGTTTTCGTAAATGCTCTATATACTGAAGTTTATACTTTACTTTTGTTTTAAAATTTAAAACACATTCTACATTTGAATTAACGTATTCTAAACTCTCTTTCATGAAATATAGGAATCATTATAATTTTTAACATTTAGTTTAGTAAAATTTCATATCCCTAAATTAGTGGAATTACCATTATAAAATCTTCATTTTCTAGAGAAATGGAGGCAACAAAGGTTCCAAACCTCTTTGACCATCATCTTATGTCAGTGCTCGATGAAACTATACATTAAAACCAGATTTTCATATTTTGAATTTTTTCAAAACTGTGGGTTAACCCTTCTAAAATATTGAGTTTTCTAAATGCTCTATATACTGAAGTTTATACTCTTTACTTTTGTTTTAAAATTTAAAACACATTCTACATTTGAATTAACGTATTCTAAACTCTCTTCATGAAATATAGGAATCATTATAATTTTTAACATTTAGTTTAGTAAAATTTCATATACTACCTAAATTAGTGGAATTACCATTATAAAATCTTCATTTTCTAGAGAAATGGAGGCAACAAAGGTTCCAAACCTCTTTGACCATCATCTTATGTCAGTGCTCGATGAAACTATACATTAAAACCAGATTTTCATATTTTGAATTTTTTCAAAACTGTGGGTTAACCCTTCTAAAATATTGAGTTTTCTAAATGCTCTATATACTGAAGTTTATACTTTTTACTTTTGTTTTAAAATTTAAAACACATTCTACATTTGAATTAACGTATTCTAAACTCTCTTTCATGAAATATAGGAATCATTATAATTTTTAACATTTAGTTTAGTAAAATTTCATATACTGCCTAAATTAGTGGAATTACCATTATAAAATCTTCATTTTCTAGAGAAATGGAGGCAACAAAGGTTCCAAACCTCTTTGACCATCATCTTATGTCAGTGCTCGATGAAACTATACATTAAAACCAGATTTTCATATTTTTGAATTTTTTCAAAACTGTGGGTTAACCCTTCTAAAATATTGAGTTTTCGTAAATGCTCTATATACTGAAGTTTATACTTTTACTTTTGTTTTAAAATTTAAAACACATTCTACATTTGAATTAACGTATTCTAAACTCTTTCATGAAATATAGGAATCATTATAATTTTTTAACATTTAGTTTAGTAAAATTTCATATACTGCCTAAATTAGTGGAATTACCATTATAAAATCTTCATTTTCTAGAGAAATGGAGGCAACAAAGGTTCCAAACCTCTTTGACCATCATCTTATGTCAGTGCTCGATGAAACTATACATTAAAACCAGATTTTCATATTTTGAATTTTTTCAAAACTGTGGGTTAACCCTTCTAAAATATTGAGTTTTCGTAAATGCTCTATATACTGAAGTTTATACTCTTTACTTTTGTTTTAAAATTTAAAACACATTCTACATTTGAATTAACGTATTCTAAACTCTCTTTCATGAAATATAGGAATCATTATAATTTTTAACATTTTGTTTAGTAAAATTTCATATACTGCCTAAATTAGTGGAATTACCATTATAAAATCTTCATTTTCTAGAGAAATGGAGGCAACAAAGGTTCCAAACCTCTTTGACCATCATCTTATGTCAGTGCTCGATGAAACTATACATTAAAACCAGATTTTCATATTTTGAATTTTTTCAAAACTGGGTTAACCCTTCTAAAATATTGAGTTTTCAAATGCTCTATATACTGAAGTTTATCTTTACTTTTGTTTTAAAATTTAAAACACATTCTACATTTGAATTAACGTATTCTAAACTCTCTTTCATGAAATATAGGAATCATTATAATTTTTAACATTTAGTTTAGTAAAATTTCATATACGCCTAAATTAGTGGAATTACCATTATAAAATCTTCATTTTCTAGAGAAATGGAGGCAACAAAGGTTCCAAACCTCTTTGACCATCATCTTATGTCAGTGCTCGATGAAACTATACATTAAAACCAGATTTTCATATTTTTGAATTTTTCAAAACTGTGGGTTAACCCTTCTAAAATATTGAGTTTTCGTAAATGCTCTATATACTGAAGTTTATACTTTTACTTTTGTTTTAAAATTTAAAACACATTCTACATTTGAATTAACGTATTCTAAACTCTCTTTCATGAAATATAGGAATCATTATAATTTTTAACATTTAGTTTAGTAAAATTTCATATACCTAAATTAGTGGAATTACCATTATAAAATCTTCATTTTCTAGAGAAATGGAGGCAACAAAGGTTCCAAACCTCTTTGACCATCATCTTATGTCAGTGCTCGATGAAACTATACATTAAAACCAGATTTTCATATTTTGAATTTTTCAAAACTGTGGGTTAACCCTTCTAAAATATTGAGTTTTCGTAAATGCTCTATATACTGAAGTTTATACTCTTACTTTTGTTTTAAAATTTAAAACACATTCTACATTTGAATTAACGTATTCTAAACTCTCTTTCATGAAATATAGGAATCATTATAATTTTTAACATTTAGTTTAGTAAAATTTCATATACTGCCTAAATTAGTGGAATTACCATTATAAAATCTTCATTTTCTAGAGAAATGGAGGCAACAAAGGTTCCAAACCTCTTTGACCATCATCTTATGTCAGTGCTCGATGAAACTATACATTAAAACCAGATTTTCATATTTTGAATTTTTTCAAAACTGGGTTAACCCTTCTAAAATATTGAGTTTTCGTAAATGCTCTATATACTGAAGTTTATACTTTTACTTTTGTTTTAAAATTTAAAACACATTCTACATTTGAATTAACGTATTCTAAACTCTCTTTCATGAAATATAGGAATCATTATAATTTTTAACATTTAGTTTAGTAAAATTTCATATACTGCCTAAATTAGTGGAATTACCATTATAAAATCTTCATTTTCTAGAGAAATGGAGGCAACAAAGGTTCCAAACCTCTTTGACCATCATCTTATGTCAGTGCTCGATGAAACTATACATTAAAACCAGATTTTCATATTTTGAATTTTTTCAAAACTGTGGTTAACCCTTCTAAAATATTGAGTTTTCGTAAATGCTCTATATACTGAAGTTTATACTTTACTTTTGTTTTAAAATTTAAAACACATTCTACATTTGAATTAACGTATTCTAAACTCTCTTCATGAAATATAGGAATCATTATAATTTTTAACATTTAGTTTAGTAAAATTTCATATACCTAAATTAGTGGAATTACCATTATAAAATCTTCATTTTCTAGAGAAATGGAGGCAACAAAGGTTCCAAACCTCTTTGACCATCATCTTATGTCAGTGCTCGATGAAACTATACATTAAAACCAGATTTTCATATTTTGAATTTTTTTCAAAACTGTGGGTTAACCCTTCTAAAATATTGAGTTTTCGTAAATGCTCTATATACTGAAGTTTATACTCTTTACTTTTGTTTTAAAATTTAAAACACATTCTACATTTGAATTAACGTATTCTAAACTCTCTTTCATGAAATATAGGAATCATTATAATTTTTTAACATTTAGTTTAGTAAAATTTCATATACTGCCTAAATTAGTGGAATTACCATTATAAAATCTTCATTTTCTAGAGAAATGGAGGCAACAAAGGTTCCAAACCTCTTTGACCATCATCTTATGTCAGTGCTCGATGAAACTATACATTAAAACCAGATTTTCATATTTTTGAATTTTTTCAAAACTGTGGGTTAACCCCTTCTAAAATATTGAGTTTTCGGTAAATGCTCTATATACTGAAGTTTATACTCTTTACTTTTGTTTTAAAATTTAAAACACATTCTACATTTGAATTAACGTATTCTAAACTCTCTTTCATGAAATATAGGAATCATTATAATTTTTAACATTTAGTTTAGTAAAATTTCATATACTACCTAAATTAGTGGAATTACCATTATAAAATCTTCATTTTCTAGAGAAATGGAGGCAACAAAGGTTCCAAACCTCTTTGACCATCATCTTATGTCAGTGCTCGATGAAACTATACATTAAAACCAGATTTTCATATTTTGAATTTTTTCAAAACTGTGGTTAACCCTTCTAAAATATTGAGTTTTCGTAAATGCTCTATATACTGAAGTTTATACTCTTTACTTTTGTTTTAAAATTTAAAAACACATTCTACATTTGAATTAACGTATTCTAAACTCTCTTTCATGAAATATAGGAATCATTATAATTTTTAACATTTAGTTTAGTAAAATTTCATATACCCTAAATTAGTGGAATTACCATTATAAAATCTTCATTTTCTAGAGAAATGGAGGCAACAAAGGTTCCAAACCTCTTTGACCATCATCTTATGTCAGTGCTCGATGAAACTATACATTAAAACCAGATTTTCATATTTTGAATTTTTTCAAAAACTGTGGGTTAACCCTTCTAAAATATTGAGTTTTCGTAAATGCTCTATATACTGAAGTTTATACTTTACTTTTGTTTTAAAATTTAAAACACATTCTACATTTGAATTAACGTATTCTAAACTCTCTTTCATGAAATATAGGAATCATTATAATTTTTAACATTTAGTTTAGTAAAATTTCATATACTGCCTAAATTAGTGGAATTACCATTATAAAATCTTCATTTTCTAGAGAAATGGAGGCAACAAAGGTTCCAAACCTCTTTGACCATCATCTTATGTCAGTGCTCGATGAAACTATACATTAAAACCAGATTTTCATATTTTGAATTTTTTCAAAACTGTGGGTTAACCCTTCTAAAATATTGAGTTTTCGTAAATGCTCTATATACTGAAGTTTATACTCTTTACTTTTGTTTTAAAATTTAAAACACATTCTACATTTGAATTAACGTATTCTAAACTCTCTTTCATGAAATATAGGAATCATTATAATTTTTAACATTTAGTTTAGTAAAATTTCATATACCTAAATTAGTGGAATTACCATTATAAAATCTTCATTTTCTAGAGAAATGGAGGCAACAAAGGTTCCAAACCTCTTTGACCATCATCTTATGTCAGTGCTCGATGAAACTATACATTAAAACCAGATTTTCATATTTTGAATTTTTTTCAAAACTGTGGGTTAACCCTTCTAAAATATTGAGTTTTCGTAAATGCTCTATATACTGAAGTTTATACTTTTACTTTTGTTTTAAAATTTAAAACACATTCTACATTTGAATTAACGTATTCTAAACTCTTTCATGAAATATAGGAATCATTATAATTTTTTAACATTTAGTTTAGTAAAATTTCATATACCTAAATTAGTGGAATTACCATTATAAAATCTTCATTTTCTAGAGAAATGGAGGCAACAAAGGTTCCAAACCTCTTTGACCATCATCTTATGTCAGTGCTCGATGAAACTATACATTAAAACCAGATTTTCATATTTTGAATTTTTTCAAAACTGTGGGTTAACCCTTCTAAAATATTGAGTTTTAAAATGCTCTATATACTGAAGTTTATACTTTTACTTTTGTTTTAAAATTTAAAACACATTCTACATTTGAATTAACGTATTCTAAACTCTCTTTCATGAAATATAGGAATCATTATAATTTTAACATTTAGTTTAGTAAAATTTCATATAATCCTAAATTAGTGGAATTACCATTATAAAATCTTCATTTTCTAGAGAAATGGAGGCAACAAAGGTTCCAAACCTCTTTGACCATCATCTTATGTCAGTGCTCGATGAAACTATACATTAAAACCAGATTTTCATATTTTGAATTTTTTCAAAACTGTGGTTAACCCTTCTAAAATATTGAGTTTGTAAATGCTCATATATACAAGTTTATACTCTTTACTTTTGTTTTAAAATTTAAAACACATTCTACATTTGAATTAACGTATTCTAAACTCTTTCATGAAATATAGGAATCATTATAATTTTTTAACATTTAGTTTAGTAAAATTTCATATACTCCTAAATTAGTGGAATTACCATTATAAAATCTTCATTTTCTAGAGAAATGGAGGCAACAAAGGTTCCAAACCTCTTTGACCATCATCTTATGTCAGTGCTCGATGAAACTATACATTAAAACCAGATTTTCATATTTTGAATTTTTTTCAAAACTGGGTTAACCCTTCTAAAATATTGAGTTTTCGTAAATGCTCTATATACTGAAGTTTATACTTTTACTTTTGTTTTAAAATTTAAAACACATTCTACATTTGAATTAACGTATTCTAAACTCTCTTTCATGAATATAAGAATCATTATAATTTTTTAACATTTAGTTTAGTATAATTTCATATACTATCTAAATTAGTGGAATTACCGTTATAAAATCTTCATTTTCTAGAGAAATGGAGGCAACAAAGGTTCCAAACCTCTTTGACCATCATCTTATGTCAGTGCTCGATGAAACTATACATTAAAACCAGATTTTCATATTTTTGAATTTTTTTCAAAATCCGTGGGTTAACCCTTCTAAAATATTGAGTTTTGTAAATGCTCTATATACTGAAGTTTATACTTTACTTTTGTTTTAGAATTTAAAAACACATTATACATTTGAATTAACGTATTCTAAACTCTCTTTCATGATATATACGAATTATTATAACTTTTTAAACATTTAGTTTATTAAAATTTCCTATACTGCCTCAATTAGTGGAATTACCGTTATAAAATCTTCAGTTTCTAGAGAAATAGAGGCAACAAAGGTTCCAAACCTCTTTGAACATCATCTTATGTCAGTGCTCGATGAAACTATACATTAAAACCAGATTTTCATATTTTGAATTTTTTTCAAAATCCATGGGTTAACCCCTTCTAAAATATTGAGTTTTCGGTAAATGCTCAATATACTGAAGTTTATACTCTTTACTTTTGTTTTAAAATTTTTAAAACACATTCTACATTTGAATTAACGTATTCTAAACTCTCTTTCATGATATATAGGAATCATTATAATTTTTTAACATTTAGTTTACCAAAATTTCATATACTGCCTAAATTAGTGGAATTACCGTTATAAAATCTTCATTTTCTAGAGAAATGGAGGCAACAAAGGTTCCAAACCTCTTTGACCATCATCTTATGTCAGTGCTCGATGAAACTATACATTAAAACCAGATTTTCATATTTTTGATTTTTTTCAAAATCCGTGGTTAACCCTTCTAAAATATTGAGTTTTCGTAAATGCTCAATATAATGAAGTTTATACTCTTTACTTTTGTTTTAAAATTTAAAACACATTCTACATTTGAATTAACGTATTCTAAACTCTCTTTCATGAAATATAGGAATCATTATAATTTTTAACATTTAGTTTAGTAAAATTTCATATACATCCTAAATTAGTGGAATTACCGCTATAAAATCTTCATTTTCTAGAGAATGGAGGCAACAAAGGTTCCAAACCTCTTTGACCATCATCTTATGTCAGTGCTCGATGAAACTATACATTAAAACCAGATTTTCATATTTTGAATTTTTTCAAAATGGGTTAACCCTTCTAAAATATTGAGTTTTCGTAAATGCTCTATATAACTGAAGTTTATACTTTTACTTTTGTTTTAAAATTTTAAAACACATTCTACATTTGAATTAACGTATTCTAAACTCTCTTTCATGATATATAGGAATCATTATAATTTTTAACATTTAGTTTAGTAAAATTTCATATACGCCTAAATTAGTGGAATTACCGCTATAAAATCTTCATTTTCTAGAGAAATGGAGGCAACAAAGGTTCCAAACCTCTTTGACCATCATCTTATGTCAGTGCTCGATGAAACTATACATTAAAACCAGATTTTCATATTTTGAATTTTTTCAAAACTGTGGGTTAACCCTTCTAAAATATTGAGTTTCTCGTAAATGCTCAATATACTGAAGTTTATACTTTTTACTTTTGTTTTAAAATTTAAAACACATTCTACATTTGAATTAACGTATTCTAAACTATCTTTCATGAAATATAGGAATCATTATAATTTTTAACATTTAGTTTAGTAAAATTTCATATACATCCTCAATTAGTGGAATTATAAAATCTTCATTTTCTGAGAAATGGAGGCAACAAAGGTTCCAAACCTCTTTGACCATCATCTTATGTCAGTGCTCATGAAACTATACATTAAAACCAGATTTTCATATTTTGAATTTTTTTCAAAACTGCGGGTTAACCCTTCTAAAATATTGAGTTTTCGTATATGCTCAATATACTGAAGTTTATACTCTTTTACTTTTGTTTTAAAATTTAAAACACATTCTACATTTGAATTAACGTATTCTAAACTATCTTTCATGAAATATAGGAATCATTATAATTTTTAACATTTAGTTTAGTAAAATTTCATATACATTCAATTAGTGGAATTACCGCTATAAAATCTTCATTTTCTAGAGATATGGAGGCAAAAGGTTCCAAACCTCTTTGACCATCATCTTATGTCAGTGCTCGATGAAACTATACATTAAAACCAGATTTTCATATTTTGAAATTTTTTCAAAATCCATGGTTAACCCTTCTAAAATATTGAGTTTTCGTAAATGCTCATATATCAAGTTTATACTTTTACTTTTGTTTTAAAATTTTAAAACACATTCAACATTTGAATTAATGTATTCTAAACTCTCTTTAATGATATATAGGAATCATTATAATTTTTTAACATTTAGTTTAGTAAAATTTCATATACTACCTAAATTAGTGGAATTACCATTATAAAATCTTCATTTTCTAGAGAAATGGAGGCAACAAAGGTTCTAAACCTCTTTGACCATCATCTTATGTCAGTGCTCGATGAAACTATACATTAAAACCAGATTTTCATATTTTTGAATTTTTTCAAAACTGTGGGTTAACCCTTCTAAAATATTGAGTTTTCTGTAAATGCTCAATATAATGAAGTTTATACTTTTACTTTTGTTTTAAAATTTAAAACACATTCTACATTTGAATTCAAGTATTCTAAACTCTCTTTCATGAAATATAGGAATCATTATAATTTTTGAATATTTAGTTTAGTAAAAATTCATATACTAGCTAAATTAGTGGAATTACCTTATAAAATCTTCATTTTCTAGAGAAATTGAGTCAACAAAGGTTCCAAACCTCTTTGACCATCATCTTATGTCAGTGCTCGAGGAAACTATACATTAAAACAAGATTTTCATATTTTTGAATTTTTTTCAAAATCCGTGGGTTAACCTCTCTAAAATATTAGTTTCGTAAATGCTCAATATATGAAGTTTATACTTTTACTTTTGTTTTAAAATTTAAAAACACACTCTACATTCGAATTAACGTATTCTAAACTCTCTTTCATGAAATATACGAATCATTATAATTTTTTAACATTTAGTTTAGTAAAATTTCATATACTGCCTAAATTAGTGGAATTACCATTATAAAATCTTCATTTTCTAGAGAAATGGAGGCAACAAAGGTTCTAAACCTCTTTGACCATCATCTTATGTCAGTGCTCGATGAAACTATACATTAAAACCAGATTTTCATATTTTTGAATTTTTTCAAAACTGTGGGTTAACCCTTCTAAAATATTGAGTTTTCGTAAATGCTCTATAATGAAGTTTATACTCTTTTACTTTTGTTTTAAAATTTAAAACACATTCTACATTTGAATTAACGTATTCTAAACTCTCTTTCATGATATATAGGAATCATTATAATTTTTAACATTTAGTTTAGAATTTCATATACTATCTAAATTAGTGGAATTACCGTTATAAAATCTTCATTTTCTAGAGAAATGGAGGCAACAAAGGTTCCAAACCTCTTTGACCATCATCTTATGTCAGTGCTCGATGAAACTATACATTAAAACCAGATTTTCATATATTTTGAATTTTTTTCAAACTGTGGGTTAACCCTTCTAAAATATTGAGTTTTCGTAAATGCTCTATATACTCATGTTTTATTTAAAACACATTCTACATTTGAATTAACGTATTCTAAACTCTTTCATGATATATAGGAATTATTATAATTTTTAACATTTAGTTTAGTAAAATTTCATATATCGCCAATTAGTGGAATTACCGCTATAAAATCTTCATTTTCTAGAGAAATAGAGGCAACAAAGGTTCCAAACCTCTTTGACCATCATCTTATGTCAGTGCTCGATGAAACTATACATTAAAACCAGATTTTCCTATTTTTTGAATTTTTTCAAAATCCATGGGTTAACCCTTCTAAAATATTGAGTTTTCGTAAATGCTCAATATACTGAAGTTTATACTTTTTACTTTTGTTTTAAAATTTTAAACACATTCTACATTTGAATTAACGTATTCTAAACTCTCTTCATGATATATAGGAATCATTATAATTTTTTTACATTTAGTTTAGTAAAATTTCATATACTGCCTAAATTAGTGGAATTACCTGTATAGAATCTTCATTTTCTAGAGAAATTGAGGCAACAAAGATTCCAAACCTCTTTGACCATCATCTTATGTCAGTGCTTGATGAAACTATACAATAAAACCAGATTTTCATATTTTGATTTTTTTTCAAAATCCGTGGTTAACCCTTCTAAAATATTGAGTTTTCGTAAATGCTCAATATACTGAAGTTTATACTTTTTACTTTTGTTTTAAAATTTAAAACACATTCTACACTTGAATTAACGTATTCTAAACTCTCTTTCATGAAATATAGGAATCATTATAATTTTTTAACATTTAGTTTAGTAAAATTTCCATACATCCAATTAGTGGAATTACTGCTATAAAATCTTCATTTTCTAGAGAAATAGAGGCAACAAAGGTTCCAAACCTCTTTGACCATCATCTTATGTCAGTGCTCGATGAAACTATACATTAAAACCAGATTTTCATATTTTTGAATTTTTTCAAAAATCCGGGTTAACTCCCTTCTAAAATATTGAGTTTTCGTAAATGCTCAATATACTGAAGTTTATACTTTTTACTTTTGTTTTAAAATTTTAAAACACATTCTACATTTGAATTAACGTATTCTAAACTCTCTTTCATGAAATATAGGAATCATTATAATTTTTAACATTTAGTTTAGTAAAATTTCATATAATGCCTAAATTGGAATTACCGCTATAAAATCTTCATTTTCTGTAGAAATGGAGGCAACAAAGGTTCCAAACCTCTTTGACCATCATCTTATGTCAGTGCTCGATGAAACTATACATTAAAACCAGATTTTCATATTTTGAATTTTTTCAAAACCTGTAATAACCCTTCTAAAATATTGAGTTTTCTGTAAATGCTCAATATAACAAGTTTATCTTTTACTTTTGTTTTAAAATTTAAAACACATTCTACATTTGAATTAACGTATTCTAAACTATCTTTCATGAAATATATAGAATCATTATAATTTTAACATTTAGTTTAGTAAAATTTCATATACATCCTAAATTAGTGGAATTACTGCTATAAAATCTTCATTTTCTGTAGATATGGAGGCAACAAAGGTTCCAAACCTTTGACCATCATCTTATGTCAGTGCTCGATGAAACTATACATTAAAACCAGATTTTCATATTTTGAATTTTTTTCAAAAACTGTGGGTTAACCCTTCTAAAATATTGAGTTTTCGTAAATGCTCAATATAATCAAGTTTATACTCTTTACTTTTGTTTTAAAATTTAAAACACATTCTACATTTGAATTAACGTATTCTAAACTCTCTTTCATGAAATATAGGAATCATTATAATTTTTTAACATTTAGTTTAGTAAAATTTCATATACAGCCTAAATTAGTGGAATTACCCTTATAAAATCTTCATTTTCTGTAGAAATGGAGGCAACAAAGGTTCCAAACCTCTTTGACCATCATCTTATGTCAGTGCTCGATGAAACTATACATTAAAACCAGATTTTCATATTTTTGAATTTTTTCAAAACTGTGGGTTAACCCTTCTAAAATATTGAGTTTTCTGTAAATGCTCAATATACTGAAGTTTATACTCTTTTACTTTGTTTTAAAATTTTAAAACACATTCTACATTTGAATTAACGTATTCTAAACTCTCTTCATGATATATAGGAATCATTATAATTTTTTAACATTTAGTTTAGTAAAATTTCATATACTGCCTAAATTAGTGGAATTACCGTTATAAAATCTTCATTTTCTAGAGAAATGGAGGCAACAAAGGTTCCAAACCTCTTTGACCATCATCTTATGTCAGTGCTCGATGAAACTATACATTAAAACCAGATTTTCATATTTTTGATTTTTTTCAAAACGTGGGTTAACCCTTCTAAAATATTGAGTTTTCGTAAATGCTCAATATTATGAAGTTTATACTCTTTACTTTTGTTTTAAAATTTAAAAACACATTCTACATTTGAATTAACGTATTCTAAACTCTCTTTCATGAAATATAGGAATCATTATAATTTTTAACATTTAGTTTAGTAAAATTTCATATACATCTAAATTAGTGGAATTACCGCTATATAAAATCTTCATTTTCTAGAGATATAGAGGCAACAAAGGTTCCAAACCTCTTTGACCATCATCTTATGTCAGTGCTCGATGAAACTATACATTAAAACCAGATTTTCATATATTTTGAATTTTTTCAAAATCCATGGGTTAACCCTTCTAAAATATTGAGTTTTCGTAAATGCTCAATATACTGAAGTTTATACTCTTTACTTTTGTTTTAAAATTTTTAAAACACATTCTACATTTGAATTAATGTATCCTAAACTCTCTTTAATGATATATAGGAATAATTATAATTTCTTTAACATTTAGTTGAGTAAAATTTCATATAATTTAAATTTGGAATTACCGTTATAAAATCTTCATTTTCTAGAGAAATGGAGGCAACAAAGGTTCCAAACTCTTTGACCATCATCTTATGTCAGTGCTCGATGAAACTATATATTAAAACCAGATTTTCATATTTTGAATTTTTTCAAAACCGTATTAACCCTTCTAAAATAATGAGTTTCTCGTAAATGCTCAATATACTGAAGTTTATACTCTTTACTTTTGTTTTAAAATTTAAAACACATTCTACATTTGAATTAACGTATTCTAAACTATCTTTCATGAAATATAGGAATCATTATAATTTTTAACATTTAGTTTAGTAAAATTTCATATACATCCTAAATTAGTGGAATTACTGCTATAAAATCTTCATTTTCTAGAGATATGGAGGCAACAAAGGTTCCAAACCTCTTGACCATCATCTTATGTCAGTGCTCGATGAAACTATACATTAAAACCAGATTTTCATATTTTGAATTTTTTTCAAAACTGCGGGTTAACCCCTTCTAAAATATTGAGCTGTAAATGCTCAATATACTGAAGTTTATACTTTTACTTTTGTTTTAAAATTTAAAACACATTCTACATTTGAATTAACGTATTCTAAACTCTCTTTCATGAAATATAGGAATCATTATAATTTTTAACATTTAGTTTAGTAAAATTTCATACATCCTAAATTAGTGGAATTACCTGCTATAAAATCTTCATTTTCTAGAAATGGAGGCAACAAAGGTTCCAAACCTCTTTGACCATCATCTTATGTCAGTGCTCGATGAAACTATACATTAAAACCAGATTTTCATATTTTTTGAATTTTTTCAAAACCTGGTTAACCCTTCTAAAATATTGAGTTTTCGTAAATGCTCAATATACTGAAGTTTATACTTTACTTTTGTTTTAAAATTTTAAAACACATTCTACATTTGAATTAATATTCTAAACTCTCTTTCATGAATATATAGGAATCATTATAATTTTTAACATTTAGTTTAGTAAAATTTCATATACTGCCTAAATTAGTGGAATTACCGCTATAAAATCTTCATTTTCTAGAGAAATGGAGGCAACAAAGGTTCCAAACCTCTTTGACCATCATCTTATGTCAGTGCTCGATGAAACTATACATTAAAACCAGATTTTCATATTTTGAATTTTTTCAAAATCTGGGTTAACCCTTCTAAAATATTGAGTTTTCGTAAATGCTCAATATACTGAAGTTTATACTTTTTACTTTTGTTTTAAAATTTAAAACACATTCTACATTTGAATTAACGTATTCTAAACTCTCTTTCATGAAATATAGGAATCATAATTTTTTAACATTTAGTTTAGTAAAATTTCATATACATCCTAAATTAGTGGAATTACCGCTATAAAATCTCATTTTCTGTGAGATAGAGGCAACAAAGGTTCCAAACCTCTTTGACCATCATCTTATGTCAGTGCTCGATGAAACTATACATTAAAACCAGATTTTCATATTTTGAATTTTTTTCAAAAATGTGGGTTAACCTTCTTAAAATATTGAGTTTTCTAAATGCTCAATATAACAAGTTTATACTCTTTACTTTCTTTTGTTTTAAAATTTAAAAACACATTCTACATTTGAATTAACGTATTCTAAACTATCTTTCATGAAATATAGGAATCATAATTTTTTTTAACATTTAGTTTAGTAAAATTTCATATATCCTCAATTAGTGGAATTACTGCTATAAAATCTTCATTTTCTAGATATGGAGGCAACAAAGGTTCCAAACCCTTTGACCATCATCTTATGTCAGTGCTCGATGAAACTATACATTAAAACCAGATTTTCATATTTTGAATTTTTTTCAAAATCCTGGGTTAACCCTTCTAAAATATTGAGTTTTCGTAAATGCTCAATATACTGAAGTTTATACTTTACTTTTGTTTTAAAATTTTAAACACATTCTACATTTGAATTAACGTATTCTAAACTCTCTTTCATGAAATATAGAATCATTATAATTTTTTAACATTTAGTATAGTAAAATTTCATATACTGCCTAAATTAGTGGAATTACCGTTATAAAATCTTCATTTTCTAGAGAAATGGAGGCAACAAAGGTTCCAAACCCTTTGACCATCATCTTATGTCAGTGCTCGATGAAACTATACATTAAAACCAGATTTTCATATTTTGAATTTTTTCAAAACTGGGTTAACCCTTCTAAAATATCGAGTTTTCGTAAATGCTCTATATACTGAAGTTTATACTCTTTACTTTTGTTTTAAAATTTAAAAACACATTCTACATTTGAATTAGCGTATTCTAAACTATCTTTCATGAAATATAGGAATCATTATAATTTTTTAATATTTAGTTTAGTAAAATTTCATATACTTCCTAAATTACTGGAATTACCGTTATAAAATCTTCATTTTCTAGAGAAATAGAGGCAACAAAGGTTCCAAACTCCTTTGACATCATCATCTTATGTCAGTGCTCGATGAAACTATACATTAAAACCAGATTTTCATATTTTGAATTTTTTCAAAACTGTGGATTAACCCTTCTAAAATATTGAGTTTTCGGTAAATGCTCTATATACTGAAGTTTATACTCTTTACTTTTGTTTTAAAATTTAAAACACATTCTACATTTGAATTAACGTATTCTAAACTCTCTTTCATGAAATATAGGAATCATTATAATTTTTTAATATTTAGTTTAGTAAAATTTCATATACTAGCTAAATTAGTGGAATTACCAATAAAATCTCATTTTCTAGAGAAATGGAGGCAACAAAGGTTCCAAACCTCTTTGACCATCATCTTATGTCAGTGCTCGATGAAACTATACATTAAAACCAGATTTTCATATTTTGAATTTTTTCAAAATCCATTAACTCCTTCTAAAATATTGAGTTTTCGTAAATGCTCAATATAACTGAAGTTTATAATTTTTTTACTTTTGTTTTAAAATTTTAAAACACATTCTACATTTGAATTAACGTATTCTAAACTCTCTTTCATGATATATAGGAATCATTATAATTTTTTAACATTTAGTTTAGTAAAATTTCATATACTGCCTAAATTAGTGGAATTACCATATAAAATCTTCATTTTCTAGAGAAATGGAGGCAACAAAGGTTCCAAACCCTTTGACCATCATCTTATGTCAGTGCTCGATGAAACTACATTAAAACCAGATTTTCATATTTTTTGAATTTTTCAAAACTGTGGGTTAACCCCTTCTAAAATATCGAAGTTTTCGGTATGCTCAATATAACTGAAGTTTATAATTTTTACTTTTGTTTTAAAATTTAAAAACACATTCTACATTTGAATTAACGTATTCTAAACTATCTTTCATGAAATATAGGAATCATTATAATTTTTTAACATTTAGTTTAGTAAAATTTCATATACATCCTCAATTAGTGGAATTACCGTTATAAAATCTTCATTTTCTAGAGATATGGAGGCAACAAAGGTTCCAAACCTCTTTGACCATCATCTTATGTCAGTGCTCGATGAAACTATACATTAAAACCAGATTTTCATATTTTTGAATTTTTTTCAAAATCCGTGGGTACCCCTTCTAAAATATTGAGTTTTCGGTAAATGCTCTATATACTGAAGTTTATACTCTTTACTTTTGTTTTAAAATTTAAAAACACATTCTACATTTGAATTAACGTATTCTAAACTCTCTTTCATGAAATATAGGAATCATTATAATTTTTAACATTTAGTTTAGTAAAATTTCATATAACTCCTCAAAAGTGGAATTACCTGCTATAAAATCTTCATTTTCTAGAGAAATGGAGGCAACAAAGGTTCCAAACCTCTTTGACCATCATCTTATGTCAGTGCTCGATGAAACTATACATTAAAACAAGATTTTCATATTTTTGAATTTTTCAAAATCCATGGGTTAATCCCCTTCTAAAATATTGAGTTTTCGGCAAATGCTCAATATAACAAGTTTATACTCTTTACTTTGTTTTAAAATTTTAAAACACATTCTACATTTGAATTAACGTATCTAAACTCTTTAATGAAATATAGGAATCATTATAATTTTTTAACATTTAGTTTAGTAAAATTTCATATAACGCCTAAATTAGTGGAATTACTGCTATAAAATCTTCATTTTCTAGAGAAATGGAGGCAACAAAGGTTCCAAACCTCTTTTGACCATCATCCATGTCAGTGCTCATGAAACTATATACATTAAACCAGATTTTCATATTTTGAATTTTTTTCAAAATCCGTGGAGTAATACGTAACTGAACGAAGTAATACA